>BHFT01058103.1:0-43199 GCA_004320025.1 Laticauda laticaudata
CTGGAAGCAACCTCATCATGGGCTTCCCAAGATCCAGACCCCCGCTGCCCACGACACACAAGATGTGCCCTACTTCATCGTGGGGGATGATGCCTTCTCCCTCAGACCTACCTCATGAAGCCCGTAACACTTCTAGATGCCTCACCCGTGGAAGAGAGGATCTTCAACTACAGGCTGTCCAGGGCAAGGCTGGGTGTGGATAAAATGCTTGGCATCCTGGCCAACAGGTTCCAGGTACTTCTCACAACCAATGCAGCTCACCCAGAGACTGTGAGAACATTGTACTGGAAGCTGCTGTACTCCTGCACAATCTCATGGCACCCGCACCCAGTCTTGCAGAACAGGCTCGTGGACGCACCCACAAGGCAATGGGGACATGGACCTGGTGGAATGGAGGCCTAACGCGGCGATACCTGATAGATACTGTGGATTATGAAAAGACCCAACAGAGATTCACGTGAAGGGAAGAAGCAGCGCAATCTCCTGAAACACTGGTGCAACTCCCCAGCTGGAGCAGTGGGAGTGGCAAGACAGGATAGGTCAGATGCTTAATGGATGTTCCTTCAGCTGTCTCATCACACTGCATGAGATTTGTGCATGTATGTTGAGTTGACCCTACAATGGAACAGGGCATTTAAAAAGAATTGTGTTTATGTTGAAAATGTGTGATGATGATTGCAATTGGTATTGATAATAAAGGGGCTATAGGTGTGGCACCTGGGGTGACCATACAGTCCCATTATGCTTGCACTGGAGGCCTATCTAACCCACATGTTTATCTATCCCACTTATCTATCCTTACCCAATCCCACAGTTATTACCTATTCCACAGGTATCCCCTGCCCATCCCACAGGTATCCCCTTGCCGCATCCCACAAGCTATTACCCCATAGCCACAGGTATCCCTGCCCATCCCACTGCTATCCTTACCCATCCCACAAGCATGCAAAGGCTTAAACCATTTCTAAATGTTTCCACCAAGACTTTATTTAGCTAAAATAAATGAACCAAGTGTGTGAAGCAATAGATAAACTTTATTCATAACAAACTGTAAAAGCAAAATGACCCAAGTAAAGTGTCCCAAAGCAAACGATAAAGTCAACGGTTAGCAACCCAGTCTACTTGGCACTCTTCTCAGTCACTCTGAGGCATGCCATAGTCCTAAGGGGTGAAGGTCAGGTGCTGTGGATGTGGCTGCTGCTGGTAAGTGCTGGTCTGAAGGCACCATTGGGGTACCTGGCCCAAGAGGACAACAGGGGATGGGTGTAGAGGAAGACTGTCAGAGAGTGGCTCAGTCCCTGTCATGTTGAGAGCCCCTTCCTCCATGACATGGCGGTGTCCAGTCCCAAGACCGATGACAGATGTTCTGAGGCTGGGCTTGGCTGTCTGGTCTGGCAAGCTGAGCGAGGTGAGGTGTGGTTGGCATCTGTGGCGTGGTGGCATTCTGCTTGTGTGGGTGGCATCTGTGGTGTGCGAGTGGCATCTGTGGTGTGGCTGCATCAGTGGCATGGTTGGCATGCGGTGGCGTGGGTTGGCCATCGGTTGGCATCGGTGGTGTTCGATGCACCTGTGCCTGTACTGGGAATGGGTGCCTGTGCTGTGGAACTCCTGGTAGCCATAGCCTTGGTAGGTGAGGGCCTGTTGGAAAGATTTGGAAGGGCAGTGACATTCACCTGGGTGGAGGAGCAAACCTGGACTGGGTCGGGCAGGTTCAGCTTTGGGCCTGGAGAGGTTGTGCAGAAGACCGGTGATCCCTCTTCTTTATCACCTGGTTAAACTGTGATTCGGACATGTCCATGAGGGCTCTGGTTGACATAGGTGAGGAAGGGGTCTTTCGGTTTGGAGGATGGTTATGTCGGTGTTGGTACCAGCTTGAGAGAAGGAGATCTACGCCTGCTTTGATGGTGTCCCCTGATCTCCAGCAGGCAGTGTGGCTCTGCTCTCCGGTCTGGCTCTCTGCCTGCTTTCTGTGAGATGGAGCTGGGTAAGTGGGTGTGGTTGGGTCTCTGGTAGCAGTGTCCTCTCCTGCTCCCACTGCATCAGGGGGTCCTCCACGTGCTCCGCCATGGGGGAGGCAGCTGTCCGGGGGGTTGTCTCCGTCGTGGGGGTGCTCCACAGATACTGCCTGGACACGGAGCTGACTCTTGGGCAGAAGAGCGACTGGGTCTCTGTGGGCTGCCTTAGAGAGAGGGTAGAACAGAGGGGCTGGCTCCTCGGTGGGTGGATCTCACCCTCCAAGAAGCTGCCTTGGCTATCATGTAGGTCTCCTGGTCGGTGAGCTGACCGCAGCCTGTCCAGAACTTCTTGAGGTGCAGCTTCCCGTACCAGGTTGTGCATGTGCTTCACCACCAGCCGAGGATCACCTCCGGACGTGTAGCCCAGGTCTCTCCGCTTCTCTTCTCCAAGCAGCCTGCTTCCTGTTGTGTGTCTCCGATAGAGCCTGTGTCCCTTCGCCAAAAGATATTCATTCTCCCTGAGCCATTCGAGCACTCATCCTCATGTTCCTCTTCATGGGAGTATTGCCTTCCTCTCCTATCTCGTGGATGCCCTCTTCCTCCCTCTGCAGGCCTTCTGGCCCCTCAATCAGAGGGGGCTCGAGGTTCTAGGGGCCTCCACCACACACACCACCAGCAGCAACAACAACAGCAAGCAGCAAAAGCAGGACCAGCAGCAACCAGCAGCAGCACCAGCAGCACCAAGAGCACCAGCAGCACCAGCAGCACCAAGGAGCAGCAGCAGCAAAGTACAGCACCGGCAGAAGCACCAGCACCAGGAGCAGCACCAGCAGAGTCAGCACCAGGAGCAGCACAGCAAGAAGCACCAGCAAGGAGCAGCACCAGCAAGAAGCACCAGCACCAGCAGAGTCACGCTGAGCCAGCAGAAGCCCCAGCAGAAGCATGAGTCAGCGCCAGGGGTGTGGATGGTGGCCCTGTCCTTCTTTGCAGGGCTGGCAGTAGTCAGGCACAAGGCTTCCTCTTCTTTTCCCCATGGTTTTTGGCTGGAGATGTGTCTAGCAAGCAGGTCCTTTCCTCTGAATGGTGATCCTGCTTGTGAGCTGGCATTCCTTTTTATATCCGCGGGCTGATGCAATGCATCCTCCCGCATGCGCAGTGAACACTTTGCATCCGCTAGGCATCCACTAGGCATTCCATAGGCATCCACTAGGCAAAATCCGCTAGGCTTCCGTGATGCATGCATCCACGTCATCCGCTAGGCATCCGCTCTGCATCCGCTCCTTCCGCTGCGCGTCCACTTCGCTGTGCTCCCCCGGTAGCCTTGTGGATGTGCGAAGTATGGTGAAGTATATTGGGAAAAACCAGCCATTGTAACAACCCTAACTTAACCAAAACATGAAAGTACTTGGGTCTGTGAAACTCATACAAACTCATAGTATGGAAGAACAGTAATAACTCAAGAAGTGAAGATCTATGCTCTCAAATGCTTCTCTTCTGAAAGGCTTTTTAACTTTTTTGGGTCAGTTCAGCATTCTTTCTTATATTACATAATCATAAAGTTTACTGGATCAATTAAGTCATAAATTGTCATTGATTGTTGCTGACAGGACTTGTCAGTTCACATAGATTTTAGATTTAGCATAAATTATTTGTCTATATTTTAATTATATTTTTATTCAAACTCAGTTATTTTTTTTCCTCTATAAACAAACCTGTATAAAATTTACCTGCTGACTGAGAATAACATTTCATCTGCCTGATAAATAAAACCCTAGTCTACATAACCTTATGATTTATCAAATGTGTCAGTATATAAGAAATATCAATTTGCTTTTTAAGGCAAGTTACCATCTTTCTAAATAGCCAGATTCAGAACTTTGCTCTGAAAATAAGACAAGTATAATGTATAACGAATTCAATACCCTTTTGATAGTAAAAGAAAGGAAACCTAACTATAGAAAGTAATATAATTGAATATATTGTATAGACTTTAGAGTTAGTCATGCCTAAAATAAGTGAAACTAGATAATCATAAATATCCCATTCCATATTTGAAAAATTAAGTCCCTTTTCAATGGTCTAAGTCAAAATTCACAGTTTGGAATTAATAGATAAATACGTTCTGCAGAATTCATCTCCAAGTTACTATGAATTTCATCCAGGAAAAATAAACGAAAAAGATTTTCTTCTTTGATTTCATGATTATGGAAAGGTGTTTTTTTTACTATTGCCTAGGAGTATATGGTCATTCTCAGTATAAATTTGACAGGCTGTCTAATCCCAGAAGTTTGCTTGTTTTTTGATTAAGTATTCTAAAATATGAAATATTAATTTTACCTTTAAAAGCGATGAAGAGTTAAGTGCAAACTAACAAAGTATTGATGGCTTGTTACATCTACTTGCCTAGATCCTTATTTTTTAAAAAAGTGTTTTCAACAGTGTTGGACAGAATTCGTTTTTGCAAAGCTTAAGAGGTTTTTGTCAGAAAAGAACAGCTGGGAAACATGTGGTATCCATTCCCTCTATCACTTGGAAAAATTTCACATGTAAATAAAGCCTTCATAAACGTGTTGCCCTTTGAACTCAAGATTGTACACAATATACAAATAATGTCTAAAACGAATGAGATCTAGGATAACTTTTAAGCTGCATCTTGTTGATGGAGTAATAAATACTATCAAGTAAATGCTTTTGGAGCCATAGTAACAAGTCTGATCAATTTCTGATTTTAAATATGTAGTTTTTAAATATGTAGAATTGTTTCTTCAAAAATTATGTTTCTCAAAGATTGCACATGAGTGAAAATGGAACATTACTGTGCAAGTTCTGCATGTTAAATGTGACTTATAAAATGAAGTACACAATATTCTCAATTTTTTATTTCTTTTCAGACTAAATATAAATATTGCTATGATACTATCTACTGATTTTAACATTTTATCCTATGGTTATTTAAAAAAAAACCTGTAATGTCTTCCACTATCACTTGCCCCCCTTATACATTGAAGCCCCTCCTTTCCTTTCAAATTATCACCATTATATTTCAGGAAAAAAGAAAGAAAATTCAGAATACTTCAAGTTACAATGTACTTTCTCCCCCTATTTTATTAAAGTCTAAATACTATTCTTTTACCAGATAAGTTAAAGTAGTAAAGTTATTACTTCCTTTGAAATTTAGATCTCATTCTTGCCTACAAACATATATGTATACAGATATAAAGGTAGTTAAGAAAATCTTTCCACAGTATTTTGCTTAAGGATAATTCCATTTTCTGGAGTTTTTGTTCAAAATGTGCAGGATAATAAAGCATGAGCAACAAAATGACAGAAGAGGATTCATTCTAAATTGTCTTTGTGTCTTCTAGTGTCCACCACAAACTGGAGCTCGGGAGTTTCAACACTCCTTGGAAACACACAAAAACCAACAGGCATTGCAGACATGTATAGCAAATTCAGACCAGTAAAGAGGGTGTCGCCACTTAAGCACCAACCAGAAAGCTCTGAAAATAATGAGAGTGATGACCAAAAGAATCAAAAGGTGGACTACAAGAAAGGCAATGACTCTCCATCCATGACTGAGAATGATCATCAAATTCCAGGTAACAATGACAGCCTAAAAACTAAATGTGTTGAATCTGGAGTTTTGCTTGGTGAGCTGGAGCACTACGATTTGGACATGGATGAAATTTTGGATGTGCCTTATATTAAATCGAACCAGCAGCTTGCTGCTTTCACAAAGGCAGCTCCTGAAAAACGGATTTTGAATGTGTATTCAACACTGAATGGTCTTAGCAGCAATTCCGGACCTGTAGGGGACACTGAAAAGGCCCCAATAGGAACAACGCAGTACTGTGTTCTGTCCCCTGTGAAAGGCTCTCAGTTGAAAAAAGCACAGTCCATTGTTGCTGATCAGCATAAGCAATTAGTGGAAGAACGTGAGTTTCCACAGCCACTTGTTAAAAGTGGTTCAATCCACGAACCTGAAGCCCACAGCAAAGGTTTCCTCAATAGGACTAATGCTGATAAAATGGAGAAGTCTGTATCCCACTGTCAGCTGAGGAATTTCCATCTGCAAAGTACCGAAAGCAAGTTTGACAAACTGAGCAGCAATGTGAACTGGAACAGTTCTGGAAATTCAGAAGAAAAGAATGAGGCTGTGAAAAAAACTAAGAGCATCTTAAATATTGTGAAAGAGGGACAAATTTCACTTCTGGTAAGTTTTTAAAATAATTCATAAGGCACAAATCCAAAAATATACATTTCCCCTCCTTGCATACAAATTATTTGTAATCTGCCAAATATACATTGATTGTAGCCTGCAGTGAAAATATCTTTTAAAAGATGTATTAAGCAAAATATAAATTCTACCTTTGTAATTTACATGTAATTCTGTTTTTCAAATTGGTACAGTTTCAGTTGTTTAGTTACTAACAGAATGAGTTCAATTTCTATTTAGAGGCCAGTGATAGAAACAGAGAGTCTTCTGTTTTGTTCTAATTATTATTCAGGAGTGCTTATCCCAGCTTATTGCAAGAGCTTTTATGAACAGGAATTCACACAGAAGCCCCTATTGGTTTCTAACCCACACAAAGAGTCTCAGCTTTATGATCAGATATGAAAAAAGGCATTTCCAAAGTAATAGTACACAAGTGAATAAGGTTGATGTAAGGAAAACTAGTTTTATGTGCACTGTTCACTATATACCTGGTTTTGCTTTGATTCCCCTGGACGATGTTTTCAAAAACAGTACAGTTGTTAATTAGATTCAGCATAAAGCAATATATGCTATTACTTTATTAGACTGCAATTGCAAAAGCTGTGAGTTATTCTTTTCTTTGTGTTATTTGATACAGCTTGTCTGAATAAAAGTATTGAGTGTAACTAGGGGCTGATGCTAACCATATCTTTTCAACTGAAATCCTGGAATTCAGTGGGGTTTAATACAATATCAGTTTATTTTACAGCCTAAAACTGTCAGTTATCTGTATTTTCTTAATTGCTGTCATTTTTGCCTTTTTTCTTTCCATTTATTTATTCAGCCATTTAGTGTTTATGGTTTTTTTTTCTCTTTACAATAAAGATCAGTTGTGATACCTTAATTCACTGCTGAGCTTTTTCTGTTGGGGTAAGCTGATGTTTTTGTGCCTTATTATTACTGAAAAACTGAAGATGATGTTGATCCTAAAACAGTAATGATGTCACTAAATTCTAATGCAACTAGCAAAAAATGCAGGATAGATGTTACAATCACAGAGTGGAATGAGTTTATGCATTTATTTTTTGCTTGATCTGATGAACTGGTAGACACAAAATAAATCCACACAATGTAGTGTTATATTGTTCTAAATGAATCCCTTAGGAACAAGGGACTATTGTATTACAGTAGATCAATATTCATCCTTGCCTCGACCAGCTCTGCCTTCAAAAAAATGAGTGGCATTATACAATTAATTTTCAGTCTTATGCCTCACCAGCCTAGAAGGAAACACTGTTTTTTAATCCTCTGGGGCATTCCAATTATTTTGTGTCTTTTCTTTGAAGAGTTATAGATGGTTATATGTGGACACATGATATTGGACATTGAGTCCCAGCTCTAATTCACTATTTCCAATCTTTTGATGATGCTTTTTTCATATTGTTCATAAAAGATTAGTTCCATTGATTCTTTACATACTTAGACATGACACTTACCTTAACAGTTTATTTGTTCTGATATACATGAAACTGCCTTATAAAAGCTGTAACATTGTTGCAATTTATATGGATCTAAATATTTTTGGTATGGTCTGCTATAAAGGGAAAAATCAATACAGAGAGCATTTAATTATTTTTGAAGCCAGGGTTCAAAGGACCCATGTGTAATAAAAAATAAATAAATAAATAAATGGTTATAGCCATATTGATCTATCTGGAAAAAACATACTGTTTGATTAACTTTCTTTATTAGAATCATTCAAAATAATACATGGAAGTGTGAAAGCTTTCTGGTTTTTTGGAAAGTCAGGTGTTTTAAAAACCAAATGATGGAGAGAAGCCAGTTAGGAAACTTTGAAGTTCAGAATCAGTTTGATTATGGTGAATGTTGATTAAATGCATTTGTTAATGGTAGTTGCAATAAACTTTCTAATACTAGAAATAATATCTTATGTCATGAAGAGTTACGAAGAATTCAAAAATGTTCTGTCTGCTTTGTTGTCATTTTGTTGCTCCTAAAACGGATATTGTGCAAATGGGGTTTGGATTTTGTTTGTACACAAGAAATTCTTAAATCTATGTCAGATAAATAAGATCAGGATGGAGAGGAGAAAATGCTATAAATGGAGAATACACCATTTGGTCTTCTCTAACTTTGCCAGCTCTCATTAGAGTCTTTTGAAAGATTTAAATCTGCAAAATTAGGGCATTATTTCTTTCATTTATTAAACTTATACCCCACTGTAGTCAATTGGCTGTCAGGAGCTTCCAAGTTATATAATAAAGTAGCAATTAAATGAATATCAGTGATGGGAAAATTGCAAAAAGAATTAAAAATGGTGTATTACAGTAGATCAAGAATATACCCTCTGAAATAATTTGGTTTTCAATAATGTCTTAAAAGTCAGCAAGGAGGGGGGTAAATCTAAGGGAAATCCATTCCAGCATGGAACCAGTTCAGCATCCCTCACATCCTGGAACATAGGGTATATATAAATAAAATGACAATTATTCAAAGTATTACAAAAACAGTTTTCTAATCCATGTATAGTGTATTGTTCTTAAAATTCTTCCTGGACCCTGCAGCCAAAACTCAGCAAACACAGGATGAATTTCCTATTGATTTTTACTGAGGGGAAAAATTAAGAAACATGACAGATGTGTTTTTCTAAAAAAAAACAGTTTTCAAAGGAAAAAAGGACCTAAAGATCCTATTCCTTCATGTATTTATAATATCATGTCACAAGCCTGCAGATTTTGAACACCAAGGGGGAAAAAGTAGAAATTTTCAAAAGTGTGGTTTTGATTTAAAATTATCCATTCTGACTCTCATTAATAACTTTTTAAAAAGATGTATTTAAATTTCACAATGAATTATTGTTCAATTACATACAGGTAATTTTCAACTAACACCACTTGCTTAGCAACTGTTTGCATATCTAGCAGATCTACCTGGGGTTCATTACAACTCAGATTTAAAGTTCCAGGGGTCAAAAATGTTCATGTGACTGTAATTCAAGTACTCAGCAACTGGGACACATTTACACCTGTTTGCAATGTCCCATAGTTACATGACTGTGCTTATAATGGCTTTTGCCAAAAAAAACCCGCCAGCATTTACTTCCAGTTTTTGGCAAAACCACACCCATAGCAAACAATCAGTTCACATAACAAACATGGCATTCCCTTAGTGTCCATGGTGATTTGCTTAACGACAGATGTACAAAAAGTCATAAAATCAGATCGACAGGCTCCATTATGGTCGTAACTTGAGGACTACCTGTATCAATATAAAAACATCCAATAAACATAATCTGTTTATAGTTGACCTTGAATTAATGAATTAACACTTCCAGTTTTTATCTTTTTGCACAGCCACATCTTGCAGCAGACAATCTGGACAAAATCCATGATGAAAGTGGCAACAATCTTTTACATGTTGCAGCATCGAGAGGACATGCTGAATGCTTACAGCATCTTACTTCTCTAATGGGTGAAGACTGCTTGAATGAGCGGAACAGTGAACAGCTAACTCCAGCAGGCTTATCAATAAAGGTAATATAAAGTTCTATGTTATTTAAGAGACATAGTACCCATTTGTCAATAGGCATTTGCTTAGCCATAATAATATGCACTGTATTATTGTAGGAACCGTAAGTATGAAATGAAAAACAGGTGTGACCATAAAAGTCTTCACTTATAATAGATACAATTGTGCTTTTTAAAAAAAAAGGAAGTGTGGAGAAGTGGAGAATATCACAAAGTATCAAGACCTGAAAATAGAAGTTATTGCATAAACTGGCCATAGTGCTCCCAGTGATTATTGACATTTAGTAAAATCTTGGATGGCTTTTAGAAATCTGTACATTGATAAAATTTCCATTTCTCAATTTCAAAAGGCCATATTGCTTAGATCCATATACATAATACAATTATGTTGTCATAGGTTCTTGGGAAGAACTCAATGTGTATAAAGGCCAATGTTAGCTAAAGAACTGGCAACCTGTGACTTCATACTGATGGGAAGAGATAATAATAATATGTTAAAGGCCCTGTCCCACTGCACTTACGGATGCAGAGGATGTAAAACGTTTAAAAAAGCTTGCCATCCGTTGGAAAACGCTATGCATCCGTTGTGTATTCATTGCATATGTGTTTCATACGCTCTATCTGTCGAGGATCCGTCCACTGCGATTTCATCCACACAAGAAGTTTTGAGCTGCACAAAACTTTGTGAACGGATGAACTTTCCACCATGTACGATGTAAATCCGCGACATACGAGCAACAAATGTTCTATGTCCGTTTATCATCCGTTAAATGTCAGCTGTATCCTCTCTGCATCCTCTGAGCATCCTCGCAACTCACATCTGCTGCAGCTGAAAACAGAAAGAGGGAGGAAAGAAAGGGTACATGGAACATCTATACATCGTTAGTAGCACGGAAATAGAAAGGATGCATTTGCATCCGATATACATCCATGCGGCATCCCCTTTCTTTCCTTTAGGCATACGTGATGCATCTGCTTCATCCGCTGTCATCCGCTAGGATTCTATGAACATCCATTTAACATCCCCGCTACATACTACCCACGTCCGTTCTTTTCCGTTCTGTTTATGCAAATTTTCACCACTTTTTGAAGCGGATGACAACGGAAGGAGCCACCCCCGAAATTTTGCTCGTCCTCTGTGTCCTTTATACATATGTTTTGCATCCGTCGGCCAGTGGGACCTAGACTTTAGTAGGAGAACTGGTTCACATTCATACTTTTCCTGATTAGGAATTCACTCATCTCAGCTCAGGTCCTGGGTAAATAACTATTTTTTTTAAATCTTCCTAATTGCCAATTGAAAATTAATTGAAACATTATTCCAAAGGACAAGCATAGCTAGAAAAAAGGCATACCTATTTCAAGGAAGGAATCCAAAAATCTGCCTGCCTTTTCGAATGGGTGGGACCAGTAGATATCCTTGGGTAGAAGTGGTTCCACAAATAATCTAGTCCTGTGCCAGAGGGGCTATTCTAGATTATGATCAGTATGCTTGAAAGGCACCCAGAAATTAATGGAGAGTCAGTCTAGTGTCTAGTCTCTTTTATTCTTCAATAACATGAAAGAAACAAAAAAGGACCACTAGGCACCATTTTGCCAATTGCCTCAAAGTGGCAATCTGTAGAAAGGAAGCACTGGAGCATTGCAGGAAGATGTTGCAAATGGTGTATAATCATTCCAGCCACATGACTGCAAAAACATCCTCGAACAATTCAGCTAAGAAACAAGATGAGCATCATCCCCTAGAGTCAGGCACAAGCTGACAGGAGAAATCTTTGCCTTTACCTTTTTACTGAAAACAAGAATATGAACAGTACTATAAAGGCACATATACTGTCAAATGGCCATCAGCTGAGACAATGAGAAGAACCAGCCTTCAACTTGCTGCTCTGTTAGCCTTTATTACCACTGAATGTTTCTCTTCTATAGCTGCTCTTTAGCAACAGTGCTCACTGGACCAAGCAAAAAAAAATTAATACAAAATTAATTTTGAAAACCACAACGTATGATTACTCAAATAAATAATTCATATTATGTTCAAAAAATTTTACTCCTACATAAGCTTGCCTAAGAATACAGCCTTAGGTTATAAACCAATGCACACTTACTAGTTTTATGGAACTCATGGAGAAATCTATGGAGAAATACTAACGTGTAATACACACTTAATTTGGAGAAGGGTCTATATATATTTAGTGGAGTATTATTTTCAAATACTGTAATTGTGCATCATAGGAGCATTGAAATAAAATACTTTATTAGCAAGAACGTCTAATAAACCAACTTCTGCTTCAAAATGACTAAGTAGAATATCTAGAAAGACACAAGTATCCTGTCTCTGAATCGCTTCTAAGGCAGTTGCAATTTATGACTATGAAAATGAAAAATAAGCTATGTTATGGGTACAGTAACATACAGGGTACAATTGGGAGATCCATCAAAAAGATGTCAATTTAATGTTTTCATTAAATTGCCAGTAGAGTTTTTCTTGACCTTATATTTGCACAAGAGTTGCCAGTGGTATAAGCATATACCCATAGTTTGTGCAGCTCAGCTGCATTATGATTCGGCCCTTATCTAGTATGCAATCTTCAAAATTACTTTTTGCAATACATATAGCTCTTGGGAGGGGGAGGACATCTTTAATGTTTTTATTGGGTCTTAATGTTCTTTAAATATATTATATCTTGTTTAATTGCTTTATAATCAGTTTTCATTACAGTACTTTACAAAACAGACACAGTAGTCTTCTTCAGCTGCAGAAGTTTCATACTAACATGGTCCTTCTGTGTATGCTGTTATATTTTACAGGTACTCAGCAGTACTATAAAATGTAATTTTTTCTTGTATTTCATAGCTGTCAGCTGACATTTTTCCAGAAGAAATGTGTTATTTTTCAGTGCATTAGTTTGCATGTCTACTGAGAAATAAATCCTTTGGATTTCAGTGAGAATTGCTGCCAGATAAGCATACAAAGGAATATAGCTCTTTTTTGTTTTATGTGCCTACTAGGTTTTGAAAGAGCATGTTTATTTTCATGTGATAATGTGAAAAGGTTTTAATATCTAAAATATCTTAGTTTTAAAAATTGCACATTGAAATAAAGATGTGTAAGAAGCTTTTATTTCATCTCATTTATCCTTATTTATACAATCACACTGAAAAAAGCTTTAAATTATATCCAAAAAGTAACCTATTTTCATAAACTTGCTGCAGGACATTGTTGCATCATTGAGTCATAGTACTGTCACCTATCATGGGACTGTTGTAAAAAATATGTGGGGAAATGCTACAAATATATAATGAACATGCTCCAACCCCAGAGGTATTTTGAGTATTATTTTTGTTAGAATATCAAGATTAAAAACACAGTTGTCTAACCCTTTGATTTCTCTAACAACAGACCCCATAATCAAAATCAGAAAAATTGGAAAAAAGCTGTGGGAAATACAGCAGATATTTTGGGTCTGAAATGCATCCTTAGATAGAACTATTGTTTCTTTTTATATTAACAACAACCTATGATCTATTATCTTCTTCCCTCTCAAAATCTGCATTTTATTATACAATGTCAATTTCATGTTTAAATTATTTTTAATGTTAACATTATGAACTGGGATAAGATTGTGCTTCCAGAGTGTTAGAGCTGTAGCAGCCATCCTGTCTGGGAAATGTGGGAACTGTAGTCCTAAACATCTGGGAAGCAGCAGTGATTGCAAAGAGTTTGCATGAAATAAATATATATTTACAGAAGAATTCTTACAAGCATGCCATCAAGGAAACAGTGATGCATTCAAGACTATTTTAATTCTTAGGCCACTTAGAAGCAAATGATGTTTGCACAGCAGAAATGACTCATAAATTGTAAATAAGTCTGCAGTCAGTGCCATTATGATAATAAGCACATAAGAAAGCAGTCTGGCATGTGAACTATTGGGACAGATATTTATTTGTGTGTGTTTGCAGTTGTGATGATGGTATGCTTACAAATAAGAGGAACTGGAGGGGAAAAAAAAGTCTTCTTCCTCTTTCTTTTTCTTAGAATGGTCAGCTGGAGTGTGTCCGATGGATGGTGAGTGAAACAGAAGCTATTGCAGAATTGAGTTGTTCTAAGGATCACCCAAGCCTGATCCACTATGCCGGATGCTATGGGCAGGTACAGAAAGACAGATGTCACATACATATGTATATAAAATAATTGATTCAGGCATTTTGTATTCTGCTTATCCATAAAAATAGGAACATTTGAGTAATATCTGTACCAAAGATGGGATATTTTTTTTTTCTGAGTACAGGTAGTCCTTGTCTTATAAAAGTTCATTTAGGGACCGTTCGAAGTTACAACAGCACTGAAAAAAGTGACTTATGACCCTTTTTCACATTTATGACCATTCAGCATCCCCATGGTCACGTGATTTATATTCAGATGCTTTACAACTGACTCATATTTATGACGGTTGCAATGCCCCAAGGTCATATGATAACCTTTTGCGACCTTCTGACAAGCAAAGTCAATGTGATATCTAGATTCACTCAACAATCCTGTTACTAATTTAACAACTACATTGATTCACTTAACAAATGTAGGAAGAAAAGTTGTAAATTGAACAAATTTCTCACTTAGCAATATAAATTCTGGGTTCAATTGTAGACATAAGTCGAATACTAACTGTACATTGTTTAATTGCATTTTATCCTAAATGTGAAGATTGAGACTGGCACAACAAGACCCAGTTGGTTTAAGAGAACCATTATGTAAACACTTATCAGTTGTGTCCCACAGTCATCAAAAGGAGAGACAAGCATAAGACTAATCTTTGCACTGCTGTAGGCAAGTCAGCTGCTCTGTTTGCAATGAAGTTTCTAATCAAGCCGAGTCATGTCTGAGAATCTTCAGACAAATCACACAAAGAGCTGAATAAGGCAAATATCTGGAGAACTGAAATTTACTTTCAACCCTGAAGTGAAGCCTAAACGCAAAGTCCTTTCAAGTGTTAAGAACTGCAGAAATAAATTCAAAACAATTCTAACATATAAGAATTGCAAGATACTTTTTAACATACTCAAAAGTTATTCACGCACAAGATAACCCATATAAACATCAGAATTGGCTACAGGTCAAGGGAAATATTTTTACAAGGAACTGGTGTTTTTGAATGGATTCTATACACAATTATTTCCTCTAGCACTTGGCACACATGATATCTGTTTTTTGAGTAAATACTTCCTATGATAGGAAATGTTTTCTAAAAATGGTGGGAGTAGTGCTAAAGAATAGACCCCTTGATGTCAATGTTGCTCTGCAAAGCTTGTACAGGATGTTGGTTTTTTTGTGTTTTTTTTTTGGGGGGGGGGGGGGNTTGGGGGGGGGGGGGAGCCTTGCTTTAGTTCAAGGTCTGAATTCAGGAATATCCCTGAACCTAAACATTTTCAGAAAGAGTAAAGGAGCCAGCTGGATCCTTGCCAGATGGTGACATCAGAAGGAGATGTAGAGTGAGCGCTTCTCCAGTAAAGTGTATCTTTAGATCGTGAATTATGTTAATAGCAAAAATGGGCCTTATTTGTTTTTCAACTCTGTATGCCAAAGAAACTGGTTCAACAAACACATCTTTGGTCTTAATAGTTGAAAAGAAATCCTGTGTTTTAGTTTAATATACAAATGAGACCTGTTTGGTGGGTGTGGAGTTCATCTTTAGCATTTTAAAATATTTTTATACAAAGTATAAAATGGAATTCCTCTGAACTTGGTCAAATCTATCCCCCCCCTCCCCCAGTGATCTCATTTTGGCACCTTTGCATTGGCTCTGTCTCCTTCAATTTGTTAGGAGTGATTAATTAAAAAAGCTCAGTGCATGTAGTTTATATATGATTGTAGAAAACGTACAAATGGTCACTAACTAAAGTTAGATTTTCTACCATAAAAGAATAGTTCTGAAGAAAAACTAACTTTAGATTCCATAAGCCTTTTCTTCAACATATAAATCTGTAAGATGGATTCCATCTTAGTCATATGGAAAAAATGAATGATCTTAAGTACTTGTTCCAATGATTTTTTACAAAATCTGTTGTCTGACTGATTACAGATTTTTGGTGTAACAATTTTTAACTATATTGATTAACTCATATTGCTGTTCTCATAATTCAAACCAAATCAGCTTTCAGCTCCACCAGGTTTTTTTCAGGGCTTTGTTTGCTGCAATACATTTTGTTTATTTCTATATAATTATATCTCTATATTTTATTATATGTCAGCAACAACTGTTTTGCTTCAATAGCACTTATACAAAATTTTATTACAATTTTACTAATCTCATCCTTCCATTGCTTTAAATGAGTTTATCTGGGAGAACAGTATGGGTTTATTACAGTTCACTGCCTTTACTTTGCCTGTTTCACTGGTGATTCCTTCAATGAGAAAATATCTAATCTAAAAGATCCCTTGCCATCCCATAATTTGAAGATGTAGAATAATCATAATAACTATCTTTACTTAACTTTCATTAAATATTATTTATCTCAAAGTTATTTTTGCTATGTCCCAGGCCATGTCTTTCTAGGAATGTGGAGCTTCAGCATACTACTTAGATATAAGTTAGGGTTTAAATATTTAAAACACAAATCTCATGATAATTTGTGCATTTCTCAATTTATTTATTTAATGTATACCCTACCCATCTCACTTAGAAGCAACTCTGAGTGGTTTACAAGAGAGTTGAAAAAAGCAAGATAAAATATTAAATATTAAATCAAATTAAGATCAATTAACTTTAAAATTACCAAAAGTAGCAAGAATGGGAGCAAAGTGCTGTCAGGGTGCAATAGAAACTTTCCCTCAGTCCAATATCCACCTCCAATATGATACATCCCCATTTGGGAGCCAGACCAAGTTGCAGAACCAGGTTTTAAGGACCCTACAGAAGACCAACCAGGTGGGTGTAGATCTCATCTTAAAGGGCACAGTGTTCTGGTGGGCAGGAGCCACAGCAGAAAAGGCTTTTCTCCTGGAGCTTTTCCAGAAGAATTCCTTGACTGAAGGAATTCCTTGGTCTGCAGCATGCCCCTTCTGCCAGCGCTGGTGGGGTAGGCCAATCCCATTGGGATGAGATAGTTCTCCGGGTAGCCTGGAGCAATGCCTTAAAGGGCTTTAAAGGTGATAATCAACACCTTGAATTAGGTCCAGCACCAAAATAGCAGCCAGTGCAGCTCACACAACAGCAGTGTTACATGGGTCAACCTAGGTGCCCCAAGAACTACCATGCAGCTACATTCTGTACCATCTGTAGCTTCTGAATCCTCTTCAAGGGTACCCCCACGTAGAACAGAATGCAATATCCAGCTATGAGATGACAGGGGCTGAGAGCCTGAGCAAGGGGACTGATGATTCAGCAATATTTAGTCAATTAAGAAAATATCTGCTTGTTAATCATAGTTTTCCAAACTGATCAAGACATAGGAAGTGTCTATGTAAACATCAAACTTACTTATTGTCAGTTAAAAGATTCAGCTGCTCACTAGATCATAGGAAGGCTGTTAGAAAGAAGCCTAAGATGCCTCTGACATAATGTGTTGGCAGATAAACAGGTTCTTAGTGGGAAATAGTTCAACTTCTAAAATTCTTGTAACCCTATGCTTTCCTGCCATAAAAATCATTAATTTCAGTTTGGGGCATCAAAGAGCTGGATACTGCTGCCCCATGATATATTAAAGTTAATCCTATTATTCCCAATATTTAATTACTGTTTTCATTGTAAGAGAAAAAAAACCACACAAAATGCTGAAAAGATATTACAGTAATCCAAATAGTCAAATGTAGACTAATTAGTTTAACAGATCATTTTACAACATAGGTTGTAGTACAAATAGACAAATCATTATTTGATATAACTGGGGGAAAGCAGGTGCCATCAATAGGTGCTAATAGCAATCTTGCCTGAACTTGACTGCTATAGTTAGGAGACCATAACTCATAGATAACACATGTTCACAATGCTATCTTGCATTTTTGTACTTTAAATCTTTATTGATAAATAGCCAATAGTTTGTATCTATTTAGTTCAAATATTTAATGCCAAGAAAAGAAAGAATAAATATTTTAATTATATCCGTTTTGATTGCACGCATATTTTAAAGTCAATCATCATAGAAGTATCACAAAACCATATGCCTTTTTACTTGAGATAGTTCAATAATACTTACTCCCCATATAGAAAAGTTTCCAACTGTAGGATGAGAATATTTAAAATTTAAGAAATCCTCAATGTAATTTCAATAGCATCTAACATTTGTTTTCTGTGAACTAAAAAAGCAACTGGTATTAAATTCTGTTGTACAGGTACTCGCTCAACATATTGTGTTATTTTATTCATGTGTATATCACATCATTTTAATTATCAATATTTACTGTGCATGTTTTGTTCTTTCCATAGTATATAAACATCTCTTTTCCCCATAGGAAAAAATCCTTCTGTGGCTTCTTCAGTTTATGCAAGAGCAAGGGATTTCTTTGGATGAAATTGATCAGGATGGTAATAGTGCAGTTCACGTGGCTGCTCAGCATGGATATTTAGGATGTATACAGGTAAATAATCAAAACAGAAATAGGCCTGCCAAACTTGTGGCCTCTAGATTTTGCTGAGCTACAAATCGTAGGAGCTCCAACCAACATGATGAGGGATGCTGGCAATTGACAGCAACATTTGGAAAGGCACAAATAACAGCATTGTGAAATATTGCAAACTTGAAACATAACATCTATTACATTGGATGACAGTTGATGGATGCTATGTTCTAGAAGTGTTCCTCAACCTCAGCAAGGTATATTGACTTTAAGGCAGGGGTGTCAAACTGGTAGCCTACAGGCCAGATTCATCACACAGAGGGCATGCCCACCCCAGCTCCATGAATGGGGAAAACATTGTAAAATGTCACGTGACAGCAATGTAACACAGCAAGTTTGAGACCCATGCTTTAAGGTATGTAGACTTCAACCCAGAATTTGCAGTCCATATATTTTAAAGTTGTTGAGATTGAGAAACACTGTTCTAGTATACTCAGAACAGAATGAGGTAATATGTTTGGCCTGTAGGAGAAATGGAATTTTGCATAAGATACAGATAAAATGGGGAGGTATTGTTTCTAGCTCAAAACACTTAGAATGTTATGTTGGAACTTTTGAGTTTCTATTGATATCATGAATCAAGATTTCAACTGCCCAGTGTTGAGCTACATTCCCCACAAAAAGAAGGAAGAATGTTGGTCATCTAATTCAGGAAAAAATATTATACAGTATTCATATCAGTGACCTGTACCTAATTTTAAATGATACTCTGGAATGGATATTTTTCATTAAAAGAATTATATGAAACTAGCCATCTATCATCCTACAAATAAACAAAATGTTAAAAAATTATGATATTTATGTAGTTACCAAGCACAAGTTAATTATATTAAAGTATAAAAATTAGTTTACAATCCCCAAGCTATGACACAAGCTTTAAGCAGCCCTAATGTTGTAAACTGAATGTTGAAAAATTTGACACAATCTAAATTACTGCATGTCTCTCTCACCTCTATATCTTTTAAGTGGAATGCTTCTATCTAATGATCTAATTTCCTATGGATGTTCTGTTTATGTAAATGCTAAACCTTACTATGATTCTGGACCTTCTGAAACTCTCAATAAGGAAAAGGGCAATCTATTTTTTATTTTATATAAGCAGTTATTTATTAATAACAGTTCAATCAAATAATTCAGCTTTAATTCTATGGATCAGTTATTGCACTAGTAACAAGTACTATCAAGTTTGGCAAGTGCTGTGCATAGTATATTGTTCAATAGTATTTCAGTTAACAATATAATTACAATATAGTAACTCAATAGAATATATTTATTAAATTAAATATAACTACTGAAAAATGAAATTGGAACTTTTGTATCCATGGTGAGCTATTTAACATTAAAAGCTTAAGGCCATCATTGACATGATGTTCTTTGAAGTATTGCAAAGTATTACACCATATTATTTGAAGCTTTTTAAAATTAAGAACATATTAAAGACCTAGAAGGAAGAGATCATTAATTCTCCTAGTTCATTCAGCTTCGAAAGATCATACAAAAATTATTGTAACCTTCTCAGCACAAATGCTATATCTCATCCTTTTTTCACCAAAAAGCTAAAATACGCTGATTATACCAGTTCATTTATGTTCCTTCCCCCTGAATCTTTCTGCATTCTTCATGTCTGGCTTCATCCAATCAAGCAGGACTGAAACCACTTAGAACCTCACAAGAAAACCTAAGAATTTAGAAAAAGTTTATATTTATTGAAGAAAGTTACACCATAACCCAAAAAAATATTCAGTAACTACAGTTAGCTATATTCAGAAACTAACTTTACTATTTTTTAAAAAAGTAGTTCAAATGGTTTTGTGCTTTGTTTTTGTTCCTTTCCTCTGTAATAGTCTACTCTTTGAAGGGAGCTGGCCTTGTTTCCTTCAGTGCTTTGTTTTTGAAATGGTGAAATTTGTTCTTATTTTGTTTTGTTTTTTACTAGCAGTGTGAGAATTCACTCTCCCATATCTCTTCTTACAGTAATAGTTTGCGTAAGCTAGACATCCCTAAGCTGGTTTCATTAACTTCTATGGGGACTTACAACTCCCATGATTTCCAGACAGAATGTCTATTAGTTTTGTTAGCTAATTCTTGAAGTTGTATATCTATTATATCTAGTGGGAATAAAACTGGGAAGGCTGCCATAGACTTCTCTAATATATACTGAACCCAGTGCCACTCAATATAATAGCTGCTCTTAATATTTATATATATTTTAGACTCTGGTGGAATATGGAGCAAATGTGACTATGCAAAACCATGTTGGAGAAAAACCTTCCCAGAGTGCTGAACGGCAAGGATATACTATGTGTTCACGTTACTTGGTAGTTGTGGAAACATGTATGTCACTGGCATCCCAGGTTGTGAAGTTAACAAAACAGCTAAAAGAGTAAGTATTCATTGATTGTGCTATTTCAACATAGGGCTTTATTAATGTTGTGTATAATTTACACTGCTTTATGGTTCAGTCATATCTGTGCAGTAGATTATGTAATACTTTGAATTGAAGATGTACCACCAGTCAACAGGCAGTGAGTCCTTAACTATCTGCATATCTTATTGTTTATGTTTATGTCACCTTGGGACATCTGATGTACATATTGAAAACACATTCCATGGATAAACATAAACTATGAAAAGGTTCTCCAGGAATGCAATCTAAGCAAGGCATGTTGAAATAAGCCTGAATTCCCTAGACTGTGAGAGACTAATGACACATAAAATATCATTTGTAATGTAGAATTCTTACTTTCAATTCTATTTTTTTTTCATAAATAATTTTTATCCACCATTGTATCACAATTTCTTTCATTATGCCATTGCACTCTATATATAGAAATGTGGATGTAAAATATTTACATGTGTATGAAATTATTCATATTTTCTCTCTAAGAATCTGTAATTTATTCAAAACTTTCCTATTCAGCACTAGCTCAGTGATAAGAATTAGAAAGCAGATTCACCCCAGTTGCTTGATTAAACAAGGAGAATGCCATTCCAAACCTAGCTCTGTTGCTTTATTGACAAATAGTTCTCTAAGATTGTTAAGCATACTGAAGAAACTCCCACAATTCACACTTGGGGTTGGGACTGATAGAGTGCAAAGTTTATTGCTGGAAAAGAAGAAAGCACTGTTGATTCCAGACAAATGGTCAATCTAGTTCAAGGTTATGGAATTCCTGGCCCATGGGGTGGATGCGTCATGTGCTGGCCACGTCCATGCCCAGTTTAGCAAGGAGGGAAAAAGTCCCGATACATCACATGAAGCCATGAGTTTGACACCCCTGATCTAGTTCCTTAGATTGTTTATTTGCTTCATTTTTATGCTGCTCAGTTAGTTAATCTGATTTTGTATAATCTAATTCAGGGGTGTCAAACTGGCGTCATCACAGTGGCGTCACGTGACATATCGGGACTTTTTAGTTGGAAGACAAAACAGGTCAAGCCACAATAGCCAGAAATAATAAATGAAAATAATTCAGAAACCTGCAAAAGGTAATTTTGCAACTTTGTGTTACAAACCAGTGCTGACAGATAGTAGGGATAAAAATAGCACAAAAAAGAAATACTATTTGTTGGCAAGAAAAGGAAAGGCAAAATCTTCTGTGTTTCTAGTACTACAAACTAGGCTAGTGGTGAGCCATTTAAAATATGTTTTGCCATTTCCTGATCCTTTGCTATACTGTATGAGCATTTCCATTTGTAAGTACCACAGATTCAGTCTACATATGGTTGAAATCATGTGGATGCTTTCGAGCTTTAAATTTGTCCTTTCAAAAGCTCTACAATTGAGAAGCGAGTTAATAATCTATGTCCTTTGAGCCAGGAAATTATCCACTTAAATATACCACAGCTGGACTTGTGCTGTCAGTTTTGTTCCACATTTTAAGCAAATCATTCTGAAAGTGAAAGCAGTAATGAGGAGGTGGCTGTATTTTTATGCACACTCTGGCAGTATCATATGGCTTTAAACTGAGAGAAGGAAAAATATAGCTGTTCTGGAAATTTTCTGTTTCAAAGGTAAACAATAGCCAAGGTTTTATAGGAGAGAGAAAAAAAGGTATCATAATGTAGAATTTAGCAGCCCACCAGCCACATGTGTGATGGACAAAAGCTATCAATTTCCAAAATGTTTATAGGAAGCACAATAAATTTAGGATACTTCGTATATGTTTCTGTGTATTCTAAGAGAAATTACCAATAGAAAATATGAGTCCTGTTACATCAAGCCAAAGATCCAAACTTCTGCAAACTCATTACCATTCCTTGTTCCCAAGTATACCAAAATCACGCTCCTTGTAATACAGGGCAGTCAAACTCCTGGCCCGCGGGCCAGATGAATCACACACTAGCCACACCCATGCCTCGTTTAGCGAAGGGGGGGATATCCCAATATATCACATGATGACACCGTGACAATGTGAATTTGATACCCCTGTTGTGGTAGAATTCTGACACAAATAGGTATACCTGCTTTAAATTATGCCATTCTTTCCTTACTAATCAATATATCTTTCTCATTAAAGACATCAGATCACCAATTAACACTTATAACTGAACAAATTATGTCATATTGTAGCCTCTCAGAGGATATCATTCAACAAGAATAGAATGGAATGGAGTGGAGTGGAATGGAATAGAATAGAATAGAATAGAATAGAATAGAATAGAATTTATTGACCAAGTGTGATTGGACACACAAGGAATTTGTCTTGATGCAAATGCTCTCAGTGTACATTAAAAAAATAGATAAGCAATTTACCTTGCAAAAATGGCAAAAATCTGCTGAAGGGCGGAGGGGAAAAAGTAAATGAATTAAATTAAAATATTAACAAATAGAACTCAATTTCTTGACAGTAATTTTAACACTTTTTGGCTTAACTAGGAACCAGAGATTTCTGAGCAGATTGCAGATTTGTTTAAATTTAAAAATGAGATGTCACATCACCTACCTTTGTCTGCCCCAAATAGTTTTACAAGTCTGGAGAAAAGCTTTTCTTTTCTTACTGTAACAATTGCAAATATTTCTACTGCTTAATTACTCAATTAACAGGAAGAAATCAGAGAATGGAGACTCCAAAATTCGACACCACATTTCCTCAAAATGCAAAGCAATTTTTGGAAGTGGATGTAGAGAACTAAGCAAAAAGACTTGAGCTAAGTGAATGGAATTAAAAATGAAATGGTGAAATTATTTGGGATGAAACCAAACTGAGGAAGGTGTGTTTTAGGGTATAATTAAAACAAATGTTTTAAATGTCAAGAAAAGGTTAATGAGAAAGCATAATGTGAGAATGTTGACAGATGTAAAGCTGCAGGTAGAGATAGTATAACTGTAGAAATGTTGAAATATGTATGTGGTGTGCAACTCACTTAACATGTGTGCAAAAGCTGCATCTGTGTTTGATGACTGGAAGAATGCTTTTATTATTCCCCTGCAGCAAAAGTGACTGTAATAACTACAAAGGGATGAGTTTGTTAAGTGTGCCTGGGAGGATGTTAGGCAGGATTTTGATTGAAAGAGTAAAAGAGGTGATAATGAGAAAACCTGAAAAATACACTGTAGTTATATGCCAGGCATGAAGTACACAGATTTTTGCTCTTGTAGCAAGTTGTTAAAAAATGTACAGTGAAATGGGTCAAAAGAAAGGGAAAGATTGAACAAGATGTATTGGATGGACTTTATGACATCCTGGAAAAGAAAAAGAATTTTAAAAAAAACAGAAAGAACATAAAGGGGAGAGAGGGGTAAGAGTTTTGCTTTTTAAAGGAGTTGCTGAAGCGTGTGCTTATCATAACTAGTCATTTAAAGCCTATTTTATTTGTTCGTGTAGCTATGGCATATGTGAGTTATTCAAAGTTCCGTTCTGCAGTGTTTATTGTTCTTGTCTTATCGCTAGTATACCCTTCTAAAACTCCTGGAAATATGGCATCATAAGACAATAACTATAGTTAAATAAATAATAATGTCAATAAAATAAATAAAATGGTAATATTTTAATTTTACTTTATTTTTACATAACTAAATAAATTATATCTAAAAGTACTGTGTTTCTCACATTATAAGGCCAGGCCTTATATTTTTTTGACCCCCCAAAAAACAGCTAAGCTGTCTTTTCGGAGGTGACTTAATTCCCCCCCTTGCATCCTCAGGTGGGCGGGAGGCAACATCTTGGGGTTCGGGAGACCTTTTCCTTCTCCCCTGCTGCCACGGCATTAGAAGAATGCCACGGCATTCTGGCGCAGCCACGTGCAGCCAGTCAGGGCTCCTCCCTGCAACCGGAGCCCTGAGGAGACACTTGGCTTCAGGCTCTCCCGTCGCCATGTTCCAAGGGAAGGCGCTTGCCTGAGAGGATCTGGCCGCACGTGGCTGCGCCAAACGCCGTGGCATTCCTCTAACGCCGTGGCAGCAAGGGAGAAAAACAACAGTAGCAAAAGGGCTCCTGGTATGAAGTGCCCCACCAATGCAGGCAGCACAATATCCAGGCATGCAAGTACTTCCGAAATGCAAGCCCCCCCCTGCCATTCCCCCCCATTTCACATGTTTAATATGGGCCTTAATTTGGGGGGAGGGGCTTAATTCGATTTTATAAATTGAATGCCTATTAAACATGGTGGGGCTTCCTATTGATGGAGGCCGTATTGTTGGAAAAACACGATATTTATCTAAAATATCCCATTAGAATGGGTTTTCAACAAAAGGCTAAAATCTAAAAGCATATTTGAGAAAAATCCACATATAATTTACTAAAGAAAAAAGAAACAAAAGACTAATTCACACACACACACACACACACACACACATAATGTTATGCAATTAAATTATTTTTTAAAATAGTCTTTTTTAGCAGTAGGAAAAGGGGGAAATAAAATTAAATTCTGGCACTAAAATCTTTGTTTAAATATAGAAAAAGAGATCACTTCTCCAGAGTATTGTATAGCTGACAGCAAAAGAAAGTCTTTTTATGATTATAGTATTAGTTCTAATGCTTGAAACAGTTGCCATTTAATGGAAAAGGCCTTTAAAAAAAAAGGGGGTTCATGTAGAAAGCTTGCAATTTTATTGAACAGAAATTTTATTGGAAAGAACCAACAGATTGATGCTTCTTCTTGATTCCATGCCTGTTTCTTTTCGACCTCCAAGACATATCAAGACACCAATCTGATATATGAGCATCGTGTTTTATGATAGTATGAAAAGTGAAAGTAACAGGGTTTTTTTCAGAATACGAGACAAGAATGCAAATAGTATCACATGATATGGACTAACCAATTAGTGCTGTGCAGAACTGGTTTCTGATACAAACTTTCTCCTCAGAACTTTGTTTTATTGAAAATGTTATGGCTGATTGGAAAGATTTGGGAACATTGCATAGACATTTCACCAAGCAAATGAGCAGTGAACGGATTTTATTTAAATGTCATGCTGCCTGAAAGATATAGTTAGAGTTGGGTACCCTGTTTGGTTTCCTCAGATGAGTTCCAATCTTCACTAAATGTGAATTATTATTATCCTTACTCTCAAAATTAAAATTATGTGTTCATAATTATTCTTGAAGTTCTGAATATCTCTTTTAAATATTGTTAATGAAAGATAAAATAAGGGTCATGTTTTAAAATAAAATATATAATCGAGTACAGTGGTGAAATGTTTTTCGGTTCCCGTGCCAATAATTGCATGCATGCTCATGCCAGTACCCGGAAGGCAATATGTACTGGGCCCCACAACCCCCCTGCAAATGTGCGCGCGATCCCTCTGCAGCGTGCCATGCGTCTGCACATGCGTACACAGTCCCCTTGTTTCTTAACTTTTTACATTCCAAATCAGAATGGGACAACTCACTGCAGCCAACCCACCACAACCAACTCATCCTAGTCAATTTCCCCTGGCCAACTCACGACAGGACCACTCCCCACAGAATAATTTAATGTGGGTAACTCAAGAGAGGCACAAGTAGAATTGCAATTCATCCCAGCTTCGAGGGCATCTAACTTGATATGGTTCAAAACTAAAGCAAGACAAGGCTTGCTGCAAATCACTTGACTCTCTTTTGAATTATCCTGTCATCCCTTGGCAAAATGGGCAGGTCAAATCGGCTGGGGTGAGTTAGCTATGAGTTAGTTACCTTCCAAATTGTTTACATTAAAAACTATTTGGAAAGGTCCATCATTTTAAAAAGCAGGTAAAGAATTACTCCATTCTGTGTACAGGTAGTCCTCGAGTTACAACTATTCATTTAGTGACCGTTCAAAGTTACCATGGCACTGAAAAAAGTGACATGACTGTTTTTCACACTTATGACTGTTGCACAATCCCTATGGTCACATGATTAAAATTCAGATGCTTGGCAACTGGTTCATATTTATGACAGTTGCAGTGTCCCAGGGGCATCTGATTACCCTTTGTGACCTTCTAACAGAGTCAATGGGGAAACCAGATTCACTTTAAACAATTGTATTATGTGTCAAGAAAGATTGCAAAATGGGACAACATTCACTTAATAGCTATCTCAGCAACAGAAATGTTGGGGTCAGATGTAGTTGTAAATTATCTACCCATCTATCAAGACTACATAAAGTGGAAAAGTAAAAATTTACTGCCTGAGTAAAAAAAAAATTTGAAAAAAATTTTAATTAACTTTTCTTTCAAGTCTTTGGTAAAAGAGTTAAAGAAAAGTACTGCCAAATTTCAGTGACTCTGGTTTAATCAGACACCAGTAAATTCCTAGCTGTAAATGCCAAAGCCCTGGCAATCTGTTGCTTAAAATTCTAATCTCACAGTTTACACCAACATCACTGCTAGTAATAAATAATATATATAATGCAGGCAACTTTCAGAAGGTTCAATAAAATGATCAAAGTGCTGTCCCAAGGATTAGAAGCAATTTGCAGAACAGAAATCTCCTTTGTGTATGTTGGCATTTGTATGTGTTCTCTGAGTGCAGTCCTTAAATTATAAATGAGCAGGGCCCTTTTTAAAGGGATGTTTACGAAAACAATTGTGCCTCCTTTAGTACATTGATGGACAGCTTTTTTTAGGAACAAAAATAGCATAACAATGTAATATTTCTTCCAGACAGACAGTAGAGCGCATGGGTTTGCAGAATCAACTCCAGGAGCTTCTAGAAACTCAGAGGGCAAATGGCAAATCACAGACAACATCTTCAAGGTAACTAGGCTTATAAAAGTAGGGTTTAATTTCTGAACAGTTATTTCTCATTCTTACCACACAACTAAATTATGCTTCAGCTTAAATTTTAATCTGAGTTAAAAAATGTAACAGAAATATCACACAGTAGAAATTCATATTGAATGCAAATTAAAGAAGAGGTTCTGATATGTCAAATGCAAAATTATTTTTATTTGCTTCTACAGAAATCCATAATATAAAAAAGGAAAACTTGAGAAAAGGCAGTAATTTCTTCAAGATCATGTATCTGTAGCATACATAAAGTTTTGAGAAGATCCAAGCTACTAAACTGTATCTAAATCCACATTATTTGGTTTTGTAATGAGTGTAGTTAATCTGGTGAGTTTCATGTCAGGTGCAAGGATTCAGAACAACATTAAGAATTGACTAGACCAGTATGTCTATTGCTATTCACCTATTTACAAAAACCTCAGCAGACTAACTATAATCACTATATACCATGTTTCTCATATAATAAGGCCGGGTCTTTTTTTTTTTTTTTTTTGAAGCACCCGTAGAAAACAGCTAGGCTGACTTTTCGGGGGTAACTTAATTCCCCCCCGCATCCTCAGGTGGGTGGTATCGTCAGCATGGATGTCAGCCTCGGCATCAGTGGGGCAACTTCGCATCAGGAGACCTTCTGCCACCATTGCTTTCCTTCTGCCCGTGCCACGTGGCGTTGGAGCGTTGCCACAGTGTTTGGGTCAGACACGCAGGCTTGGCGCTCCTGTCGCCACCTTCCCAGACATCGTTCGACACATTCTTTTAAAACTGATGCCCTACTACAACAAAGCCTCACCTGCCCAAGAGGGCAGCCAACCCACATGGGGAGGTGAATCTCTGGGGCACAGCGCAGGACTGGCCCACCCTGGAAGAAGCGCCCAGCTACCATCCCTGCCTAGTGCCAGGCAGAGTGCAAAGAGCCTCACCTGGGGTGCCCCATGCAGCTGACAGGCAGGCCCCTCCTGCTCGCGGTGAGCTCTGGCCAAGGCAGTGGGTGCCTTCCCTGCCAGGCCCTCTGCTCATCCATCAGGGCTGCACCAGAGCCGGACAGAATAGGCAGAGCTAGGGAAGCAAGCCATGGGTGCACGCCCGCTGCAAGTGAAAAAGCTGGGCTGACCTGAGCTTGGCTTCCCATGTCCTCTAGCCTGACCCCGAAGGGGCTACCGGGAGAGGCTGTCCAAATAGTGATAGCGCCTGCCCATCTGTGGACAGGGAGGTGAGGCGGCAACGGCAGCGTTGCTTCCCTGGCCAGTGGGTCTGCGGCCACCCATCCTTTCTGCCCCTTTCCCAGCTCATCCCCATCCCCACACACCTCCAAATGTGGCGGCAGCTCCAAGCGTGGCGGCGATGCTCCAAATGCCGTGGTGGCACAGGCAGAAGGCAAAGCAATGGCAATGGAAGGTCTCCCAATAGAAAGTGCCCCACCAATGCCTAGGCTGACATCCATGCCAATTCCACCAGCCTGCTGACCTGGTCTGCAGGCAGCATCATACCCGGGTCTGCAGCAAAAGTACTTGGCAAGAGTAGGGAGGTTGGTGATGAGGCATGGTCGCTGCCTGCAGGGCGCTCCTAACAGCAAGCCCCCCCGCCCTTCCCCCCATTTTACATGTTTTAAAATAGGCCTAAATTTGGGGAGAGGGGCTTAATTTCATTTTATGCCGATAAAACATGCTGGGACTTGCTATTGGGGGGGGGGGCGCGTATTGTTGGAGAAACACATTAGAACAACCAGATAAGCACTCCAGGGTTAGGAGGTTCTGCCCACCATCACTTCTTCTCCCTCAGGGATTCAGATTAGCCAGTCTCTTAACTCTCCTCCCACCCCATCCCACTTCAGCTGCAAATTCCACCACACCAATGTAGTTATCATCCAAAGTGTAAACTTTAATATTCTATCCAAATTCTGGTCATTGCTAAGAATTCTGACCTAATATTTGATCTGCCCATCTGGAGACAATGCCAAGATGGAGAAGGCTGCTTCAGACCATTTGTTTAACCTCTTCATCTAAACTTCCTCAGAATGTTGAGAAGCATTCTAATATGTAAAAATGGAGTGGAAGTAGGTTATGCTGGCTCTCCTCATATTAAATTTGAATATAATGGAGAGAAGAAGCCTACTGTACAAACATCTATGGTAATATAAATGTTTATTAGAAAATTATTCTGTGGGAGATTAGCAAAAACTGGAAATAATAGATTCTAGCATGCAAATAGACTTACATTCTTAAATGTAGCACAAATGTGCAAGGCAATAGGAATGCATAGGAAAGGGAGAGAAAATGTAATGAAAACATAGATGTTGTGTCCGTATAATTTTGATTGTGGTCTTCTGTACTAATTTTTTTTTCTCCATTGAAGTTCACCATCATCACCCATTTCTGGCAAACCTCAGTGGAAACAATATGACACAGATGATGTGACTCCACCAAAAAATAAACTGAACAGTCCTGATGGGATTCAGATTCATGGCAGTACAGGAACTCAACACCCTAATCGGCCCAGGATGAAAGAGGAGGAATCTGACAAAATCCTGCGCCAACTGCTGGGGAAAGAAATCTCTGAGAATGTCTGCATGCAGGAAAAATTGTCCTTAGAATTTCAGGATGTTCAGAATTCTTCCAAGAATACAAAGAAAGTGCCGCTGGAGAAAAAGGAACTGAAATTGGCAAGATTGAAACATCTAATGCAGAGGTCCCTCAGTGAATCTGACACAGATTCAAATAATTCAGAAGACCAAAAGAACACACCTGTTAAAAGAATTGATAAGCCCAGGCCACGGCCTATAGTGGAAAATACTGAAAGCACTGAGAATTTGCATCTCATGATTAAGAAACATACTTTGGCATCTGGACGCCGGTTTCCTTTTGGAATTAAGACCTCAAAATCAGTGGATGGTCACAGCCCTTCTCCCACATCTGAAAGTAGTGATCCTGATAATGAATCCCACTATCAGACTGGAAACGTATCTCAAAGCCAGTCTGGGGGAGACCCCAGTCAAGCTAATCCTGATACCACAATTGCTCCCAAAGTAGCCACGAGTCCCAAGAGTGCCCTCAAGTCTCCCTCTTCAAAACGCAGGACTGCTCAGAATTCAAAACTCAGAGTGACATTTGAGGAGCCCGTGGTACAGTTAGAGCAAACAGAGATTGGTTTAAATGGAGAGAAGGACAAAGAGCAGAATAAATCTGTTCCACGGCCAATACCAAATGCTGACACTGGGGACCAGCAGAAACGTCCATTTGGAACATTTCGATCCATAATGGAGACACTGAGTGGCAATCAGAACAATAATAATAATTATCACTCTTCAAGTTTAATCAAGACCTCATCACCCTTTACCTCATTAGGAAGAAAAGCCACAGATAGCAAAGGAAATTCAGCAACTTCTACAAAAGGAAAAAATAAACCAGTGAGTTATTCTAAGGGTTGAGGGAATCCTTGTGTTTTCATCAATAATTTCTGCCAAAAATGAATGCCCAAAATAATGATACATGCATTGCAGCTTTAAATTAATATCAGCTCATCATCACTGAGGAAACTTAGGAGAGGTAAATGATGATGTGGGAACATCTGGAAGGAGGCAAGAAAAATTTGGAAAGGGTGTAACACAAAGATTTCTGATTCAGCTTTTTCAAAATGTGGGTCATAATGCAGACTTATGTATTTGCTTGGATGAAGTGATGTCAGTAAAAGCCAGCTTGCATTCTCCAATGCAAAGAAGAAATATTAGAGTGTTTTGTTTTATATATAGGTCAGAGATGAAAAGAATATCTCATCATTTTGCTTTGGTAGGAATTCAGACGAGGAATAGTTTTTATGTAGATGGTTCTCAAAATCCAAACCTCTCAGCAAAAGATAAAATATTCTATATTTCATATATACACACAGGGTGAGGTGATTGGATAAGAGTAGTAAATATTTTATTTGGAATACATTATAGAAATAATATTAGGGAGGCATAGCCATGCAATGCTGTTAAACCAGAAATAGGAATACAGCCATATGAAGAAATTCTAAACTATAAATACATGAAGTATCAGAGGACCCAAGCATGGTGTTACATTCTGTTTCCCTTACCTAAATGCTGTGCTTGGCACCTATTATAATGTGTTAAAACATTCATATGGACTGACATGTTCCAGGTTTGAATGATTTTCTTTTCTATACAAGTGCAAACTTTTCTCTTTCAGCATTTATGCTAGGAAACAAAAAACAAACAAACAAAAAACCAGTCATGAAGCAAGAACGCTGTCTTAAAGACATTACCAGCTATTATATAGAATTATTAAAAATAGTTTACTTGTGTTGACCATAATGTGTAAGCCATAAAGCAACTAAAATGTCATTGGTTTACAAAGATATAAGTGATGGAGAAGAATAGGATAGTTATAAAGCACTGGGTAATGCTGCACAAGAAGTGAGGCAAAAGGATCAGAATTAGGAATCTAAGGTTCAACTTTTATTTATAAGAATGATGACTACCAGAGAAAACACTCAGATTATGGGACTTGTGGATTATATAATTTGCTTCTAGAGATCCTAGGAAAGGGAAAACACTTCCAAATAGAATTCTGCTACAGAGACGAAAGATATGGAAGAAAGAAAAGAGAGGTATAAAAACAAATTTTGTCTAGAATAGAGGTGTCAATAATATAGGATAGATTCAGCTTGCTCGCATTCTTTCCTGGATCTCAAATCCCTATCCATTGGAAATGATAGAAGAAAAGAAAGCAGTTCAGAATGTATTTTTTGGGGAGGAGGTGGGTGGGAGAGAATGTTGATTTTAAATAGGAAAATGGCTGATGATTAAGGCACCTTTTTCTCCATTTAAAAAAAGCAATGTTCCCAAATCTCATGTCCATTTGAGGTCTTAGTTTCATCTATTGGCGTGCAGATCAAATAATATTCGAGCCAACAGAAGCTGCATTCTCCTGATCAGAAGTTTTGGAAGGCAGCTTTGATAAAATAACTGTGTGGATCATATTTTACAGTCCCATTCCAAGAAAAAAGCAAGAATTATATTTATATAAAGAAAGTTGTTTTTTTAAAAAAAGAATAAACTTTCACAGAAAGTCAGTGTATAGTTCATTTAGTTTCAAAAATATAAGCCTAAAGACAAGTTCCTATAGTATTGAACTAAACATTTATATGAATGAAGAATATTCTACCTCTGTATTGGTTCTAGTAATGAAGATATATGTTAAAGGACACTAAGAAGCAAAGTCTACTGAAAGGCAGGTATTAATCTATAGATTAGGATTTGTTGAAATAATATATAAATGGTTGACAGAAGTCTTTGGACCTAAGACTTCATCAGGCATCCAAGCACCTTTTTGTTTATGTGGTACCTCTGATAACCCATTCCAACTCTTAATTGCTGAAAATTGATGTCATGATTTTCTGCAACTTCAAGATAAGAAACATCCCCAAACTACAGCATAAATCCTAAACCAGCATTTTCTAATTTTTACAACCCCAATCTCCTCCCAAAAATCAAGAGAAGAAAAAAGGAAAAATCTTAGTTTGTCTGGATATGATGTGTCTACACCTATTTTGCACCTATTTTGCCTCACTGATTCCGTGCCCTCAGTTATTAAAAAGCTGCCCATCCTGTTATTATAGAGATTTAATGACAATTAAATGAGAGAAATGTCAATCTGTGGTCGAGAGAATATGTATATTTTCAAAACTGCCAAGTGAAGACCTATATTTTTTTTCTACTTTTGAATTTGGGGGGGGAGGGGGAGAGTCTGTTTTCATGGCATTCTGCTCTGTTTATTGTCACTATGGAATGTATTAGTGAAGCATTCCATTTAAAAAAAAAATATTTGCAACATTCATTCCTCCAAAAAGCATTATTTCAAAGGTACCTGATCCAGTGCAGCAATATTAGCATTATTTCCTTTTTTATGTTATAAAATAAAGTTGTAGACACTGTCCAATGGGATTCATCCTTGTATCCTTTTGTCACCAAGGCAGAAAATTACCATTATGTGCCAAAAGGACATCCTGATCGCTTGGGTGCAATAGAAACAGCTCTCCCTTCCACCCAGGACTCGAATTAGACACTGAAGATTTTGCATGCCTTTTTTTTCTTCCATTCAATCATATCCACTTTTGGGAGAATAGCCTGGACAAGTCCCTGCTGTTTTCTTGGCAAGGTTTTTTAGAAATGGTTCACCATTATCTCCTTCCTAGAGGTGAGAGAAATTGACTGGTCCAAAGTCACCCAGCTAGCTTTGCAGCCAAGGTGGGACTGGAAGTCACCATCTCCTGGTCCCTAGCCTGATGCCTTAACCACAGCACTAAACTGGCTCTTTATCTGCATGCTTATTCCAATGCCAAACTGCAATATAGATGTTCAGGCCATTTGTTGATAGGCTTACCTTTTCAATAGTTGTCTGTACATTGTGCATGTGAGAAGCTTGCTGCATGGCCCTTCAATTGACAAATGCATTGCCCTTCCTTAGGCTCTTTGTTCCAGCTACACCAGTTTTTCCACTTGCATGCTCATTGAAGACCACCTCGACAACAATGCATGGTATGTTCTGATGTAGAATGAAAACATTTTTATTGCTTTTTATTATTTTTTCATTGCATCTACAACTTATAGCTGTTCACAGCTTGAGCTAATGCAACAATTGATGATAACTTTTTTAAAAAAAAGAAAATTTTGGTCTGCTAAAAAGATACCATAAATTCTTAAAAACCATTACTAGCATTCACAGCCGAACTAGCTTAATGGTTCCATGCACAGTATGCATAAAAACCTCATAAATTCAAAAATGCCCTTTAGTTCAGTTTGGCATTGTGTGGCCTCTTGAATGGAAGTCAAACAGCAGATGAGGATGGAAATTAAATTTCCTCTTATGCATAGGCCAAGACTTTCCACTTATATTCAGAGAAAGTGTGCCTCATGCTCTATTGGCTCATGTCTTTCTAACTTGTCTTTGAACTCTGATTTCCTAATGCAAAAATAATGTTAAGTAGGCCAAAATTAAAGTGTTTTTCTCTTTTCATAAATGTAAATATACTTGGTTGGAACCAGACTTGCATTTCTATGAATGAAATACTACTTCTGCTTGGAGAGGGAACCAAGGTCCAAGAAATGTTTTCTGCTGGTAAACAATTTTTGCCAAATGTCTTTTCTCCTTGGAGTTGTCAACCCTACCTCTCACATGGTTTTGGAAAGTTTCTTAATTCTCCAGAGGAGTAACTATATAAATAGGTTCATTGCTGTAATCACGTCACAACAATGTAGCATAACATACAGTACAAGAAGACAAAATAAGAAAAATGATAAAAAGAATGTTAGATATAAGAAAACCGGATCAAAATAAAACCAGGACTACAGTTAAGAACTTTAAAAATGCCTTCATATATTTAATTGCCAACAAAGCAAAACAAGCAGCTTAACTACTATCAGTTAAAAATATCTGCAAGTACTTGGATGTTCAGACAGAGCCCTTGAATTCCTCACCATTAATTCGATCCTAATTTTATCATCAATGGGATAGGGAGGACATAGTGACTAATTATCTCTGCTTGACTGATATCCCAAGGGTAGGGAAAGGCATATATATTTTTCATAGGAATTGTACCAGGATGGAAATTTAGATGACTGTACTGCAACATTGGCATCCTTTTCAAGATGTCTACTTCTATTCCAAGAGCTAAGTTCCTCCAGAGATCCTTCAGAGTAGGTTTTTAAGGCAACTATAAAATCACTGAAAAGGCTCCCACAACCTTCTTCCTCTTACATTTTAAAATTCAACTGACTACATGTCTGGATCTAACTCAGAATTTCAGTTTTTACTGGACACTCATTTGGAAAAGAGGTGAACTATAACTAAAGTTGTCTATAAGGTTCAATGCAGCCACCAGTTTTATAGTTGTTCAGATTTTCGGAACCTACTTATTTTAGCATTTTATCACCCAATGTAACAAAGAAGTTGGCAATGATAAAACAAGAATGGCAATAACATTAAAAAATAAATAATTTTAGCAACAGATTTGGGGGTAAATGTATTTATTTAAGTTATGAAATGTATTATAGCTTTTTAAATCCCATACATTCTATTTGCCTTTTTTAGAGAAAAATTCATATGCAACTTTAGAATAGATATATGATGGATGGATGCATAGATAGATAGATAGATAGATAGATAGAGAGAGAGAGAGAGAGAGAGATAGATAGATAGATAAATAGATAGATAGATAGATAGATAGATAGATAGATAGATAGATAGATAGATAGATAGATAGATAGATGCCGGCTGGCTGGCTGATGATAAATAGCAAGTTAGATAAACCCATCTGTTTCTCAGGGTTGAATATAGCACATACACTACATGATTAAACCCTGAGAAACAAAGCCATATGTGTGTGTGTGTGTGTGTGTACAATATATTGTAGTGCTTTTAAAGTTGTAGCAACGTTTCAGCAGAATCTCATCTGCCATCATCAGGCTTCTGTATATATACAGANTATATACAGAAGTATATACAAAATATATATATACAGAAGCCTGATGATGGCAGATGAGATTCTGCCGAAACATTGCTACAACTTTAAAAGCACAACTACAATGACATGGGATAATGCCCGAAGGAAGCTGAACAGCATACATGTAAGTACCCGTGAAAACTTTTATATATATATATATATATAATATCAAATATATCAAATTTAAAACTAACGGCTGTGATAGCCTGACCCACATACGAACTCAATACAGAAGCATATATCCCCTCTCTCTCCCCGTCTATCTACCATCTTATCTTTTATCTGTATGTCTGTGTTTTTAATTATATCTATATCTAATCATCTATCATCTATTATCTGTCTGTTTCTAATTATCTAGCATGTTTTATCAGCGATAAGTATTTTAATCACATCTCTAATACATTTCTCATGAAAGCTATTATATTACTTTTAATATCTTTGTACTTACTGCATAATGAATCTACAGGGATCAATATTTGTTGTCCTCCAAGTTATTCTGTCCATTTTTAGAAATGAATAGGCTTTTTTTTTCATTAGGTATATGTGTTCAGATCATCAATATCCATTTATTATCAGCAAGCAAACTTGGTATAAATTACTTGTAAGAAAGAAGGAAGGCTACACATGGCTACAATTTGCAGCGGGCACGATATGAACTATGTGCTTAAATAAATGCCTCTGTGAACTATAGTATCTTTACAGAAGCTGTTATTTGTACATTACTTCTCCACCACTTACATTGAAGACAGTAGCAATCTTTTAATACACCTTCAAAGGTGTAATGAAAGATTATATATGCAGAATAGAGGCTAAGACTGTCTCTGTTTTTCCCAATATGTGAAACAACTTTTTCATTTTCTCATTCATCTAAGAGCAGCTTGTTCCCATCTCTTTAGAATTTAATGTGAGCCATAAGAACCAAGTTTACAGAGTTAGATCAGAATTTTCACAAACAATTGCTTATAGTTTGATGGGAAACACTGACTATACATTATCTTTAATGCGGAACATGCTATTCTGTACATGAAAGGTAGCTTCTGTTTGCAGAAAGTACTTGAATCCAATGAAAGTTCTTCCAGGAGAAAGAAAGGAAAATAGTTTTTTAAAGTACAGTATGGGAAATTTCAAAAACTACTCCTAAGAATGTGATACTTTCCAGAACCTCATGGTAGTTGGCAGCGGGAGAGTTGGTAAAAATAGTATCACCATTGCTTTTGCGGTAGAACATCCTGTGAACAAAATAAAATTCATTGGTAGTGTTAATTCATTTTTCAGTTTCATAACTAAATGCTTTTCCTAAAAACTAGAGTAAATCTTAAGTGGAAAGGAAATTTTATTTTTAGCCTTTTGTCTGCAATCTACAGAAACAGGACCGCAAAAAAGGGGTTTTCTTAGTTAATATCACCATCCCAAAAGTGTTTGCAAGCATTATCCCAAAATGTAATATGTGTGTCTGTGGTGTGGCTTGGAATTACAGCAAACAAAATATTTGCCAGAGAGAAAACATTTGAGCAAGGATGCCTTCTCAACTGGACAAGTTTAGATCGCTGTGAAGATCAGCTTAGAAAGGCCACAGTTATGTTAAATATAGAACAGGCAATCATGGTGAGCATCAAGTATTTTTTTTGCTCAGTTACTTGAAATAGAGCAAATTGCTCTTTGAAAATGTAGTATGAAACTGGGCAAAACAACAGATTTGCTTTATCCAACTCAAGCATTTCTGGGTTTATTTAGCTACAATTTCTGAATTTTGATTTCTAAAATTACCAACTTGGTGTCTATATACAAAACATTTTACATATACTCAACACAGAAAAAAAAACCAGTTTATCTAAAAAGCTTTTAAGCTGTATGGTTCATTGTTAAAACACATACTTTGCTTGCATGAAGTTCCAGAAAGAACTGTAAAAATCTTGGAATTAGTCCTGGCTTATTGAAGTAGAAAGAGCAAGGTGACCTACCCTAGAATACAACATTTCTCATAAACATTCAAACAATAATGGAGTGGACTAGACTGAAGGGTGAACCTTCAAAGCTGTCAGTTAAAAACTATTGCAATGAGGTTTATCTTACAATTATACTATATATCATATTTGCAAGGAGGTATTATGCATATGTTTATGTATAAACTTTAAATAACTAAGGATTTAAGCAGATAACCCTCAACTCCTTTAAAAATGGCATCAAAATCACAGAACATGGAATACAAGGATTAAACCATGTTTTTTTGTGTGACAGTTCTGACCAAAAAATAAACATCTCACCATAACTTTTATTTATCCCAAGAACTGATGTATTACCATGCTGGATTTCTTGTATTACTCCAATGAAATAGCATAGCCATCAGGGACCATCTATATTACGAGTCTTCCTAAGCATTTTTCTGTAAAAATGATCAGGATATTTCATTTATTTGTTGTCATTTGGAAATTATCTTCAAACCAGAAAACTTGAAACTACACAGGGCTTTTTGAACTGAATATTTATGAATTTGATGCAATTGTATGGAGGCTAAAAACTAGCAGATGAACAGAAAGACTTTATGAACTTCATTTGAACAGTAGTCTCTTCAATATATACAAAATTGCAGGGAATCAAATGTATTATTTCTTTTGTTTTACATGGTTACAATACATATACAGTATGTGTATGCTTGCTAAACTCATCATTTTGATTTATTGGTGAAGTTTTAAATGTTATTTATTTTATTTATAGCTTGCTTTTTTGTGCAACTCAAGGAAGATATACATAATGTTTCTTCCTATTTTCCTCAAAATAAAAACCTTGTAAAGTGAGTTGGGCTAAGAGAAAATGATTGACCAATAGTTTCTGTGCCTAAGGGATTATCAGTATGCACATGCTCCCAATTTCTAATCCAGCACTTTAACCACCACATCAAACTATAGCCCAGGGATTTCCAGCCTTGACAACTTTAGCAGCTTGACAACTCTAGCAGGGGTGTGGACCTGCTAACTGTACAATACTAACTGAGCTAGTATTAGGAGCTGAAGTCCACAAGGCTTAAAGTTGTCATGATTGGACACCCCTGTTATAGACAATAGTAACTGACCACATAATCAAGCAATCAGTTAAAAGAAAAGTTAACTGACAAGCATTGTTAAAATTGGGTTTTGAGAACAAAGCAAATACTATATGCAAGTTTCAGAGTCAAAATTAAGCTGTCTGTCCTATTAATGCATAGGGCAGTAGCAGTGATATTATTTTAAAAAAAAAGCTTCTTGAGGCAACTTTTTGTCACACCAATGTATTCAAATTTAATTAGAGAATATGGAGAGTAAAATGGAAAGTGACAGGTTCATTAAAGATTTTATGATGTTGCAATTCTTTAAGACTGTTCTTTCTACTATCAATGAGGAAGGGATCATGTATTGAAAGTTGCCTACTGTGAAAGAATTGATCTAGCCACTTTTCTGTCCAAATTGCAAACCATAAAAGTACAGAGCATTGTGTAAAGTTACTGAATATTTTCAAAATATAGCATGGAAGAGATTTTAATTTTCTTTACTTACATATTCCCTGTAGTTCCTCTATAAATGCATATTCAATTCTTAATTAACAGCTATTTATATAGTGCAAAACCAGTTTTGCAAATATATGTATAGTATACAGTTTTTAATACTATGATTGTAGCTGAATAATATAATCTTAATGATATATGCATTGGGGGATAAACAGCATATTTTTACAATTAGAGTCTACTTAGGCAGAATAAAATTATTATGAAAAAGTCTGCTTGTTATTTGCATACTTTTTAATATCCACATGCATAATAGAAGAACCTCTCATATTCAAATTTAGTTCAACATTGAAAGATCTGTTAACTCCACATAGTTTATCATTCTGAATACTATGATGTAGGGGAAAAAATTAACTGGAATTTAAAATCATTGCTCATTTCCCAATCGTACATATTTATTCCAGGCTGCTTTGGTAGAAATAAATAAATTTTTATATAAGTTGGATTTTTCCACAAGGTAATTGCCATAGTCCAAGTGAGTACACATATAGTATGCCGTAATTGTCTCTGACAGTGGGATGGATGGAGATTGGAATACAAATAATCTCTGTGGTATTTATTAGCTATAAGATTCAAATTTATCTACATATTGATGGTCCACCAAATGTCTGTGCCAATTTAAGACTAATGCTACTTTTGGGTTATGATTAACTACATGTTATTTGATCATAAACATTTCTCTTTTTTTCTTGCTAGGCATAACAGCTACAATGAAAAACCTCAGAGCTTTTACAGCAAAAACTGTTTTGAAGAACCAGAGCTGCAAGAATTGTTCCTTTGACTTAACATTTCATTGGATATCACAGTCTTCCTCCAAACATGGCCTGAAATCTTCCCTCTTGGAACTTACCCATACTAATTTCACCAGCAAAATAACAAACTCTTAGGATGCCTTAAATTTGTAGCTTTTAGACAATATACAAAAATTAATCATGTATGTGTCTATGTCACTTTTTGTAAAGTGTTCTGTTTAAGGCAGGGATGAAAAAAGCCATGGATTGGAAACCCAATGATGCAAGGATCCTTCCAAATAATCATCTGACCTCCATTTTTTTACATTCTCTGTTGCATGGGTATAATGTAACGTGTCCTGTATCTCTCTTTTTCAAAACCTATTTGTGTCTGTTAAAAAAAAGAAAGAAGATGAAAGAAAGACTCCATAATAGGGGTCCCCAAACTTGGCAATTCTAAGACTTGTGGACTTGCTGAATTAGAATCAGAATTGCTGAACTAACATGACTGGAGGAGGAATTCTGGGAGTTGAAGTCCACAAGTCTTAAAGTTGCCAAGATCTCTGCTCTATAAGTACTAATCGTCGCTGAGCCCAAGACAATGGCTCCCTCCCTCCTTCTGGTCCCTATATTTTGTCACTCTTTCTGAATGTTTGTATAAAAGAAAATAAACCAGTATTAACCAAAACAAACATGCATACATGATCACATGTATATTCTGCTTCATTTCTTTTAATTATTTTTGTGATCCAATTCATTTGAAACATTTTGTTCTTAAAAAATAATCATAGGTAGACTATGGTTAGGACGTTTTGATATTAAATCATTTTATAAGGATGCTGAAGTTTTGACCTCTGATCATTATCTTCACCATCATCAAAAAATTATATAAACTAGAATAAGGATTTGTTCCACTAGTGTAAGATAACAGCTCAAAGTACAACAACATAGAATCTATTTGAGTAGATATACTCAAATAGTATATCCCATAGTATATTTGGGACCTGTCCCATAGTCAAGTGAACTTGTGGTCCATTTTTCATGCAGCACCTACCTAAAACGTTAATGCAGCAAGGCAGGCAAAATTAAGATTGATGTTGCATTATAATCTCTAAATACAATTTTGGATGTATGTCATAAGTAATTTGGTCTAAAAGAAACAATCTATACAGAAAGGCTTTTGTGTATTCTTTCAATTCAGAATTATCTCCTGGCAATTGCCTGGGCAAGACTTCATTTTTCTTGGCAAGATTTTTCAAAAGGGATTTATTGTTGTCACAGAGCTGAGAGACAATGATTAGTTCAAAGCTGCCAGTTGGCTTTGTACCGAAGGCAGGACTGGAACTCATAGTCCCCCAATTTTTAGCCTGGTACTTCAATCTGGTCTTCTTAAAACTGACTTTAAAGCATTTGCATTATTTTACTACCCAAAGATGAAGTGATATCATAGTCTTCTCTAGTTCTTGAAGTTACTCTGCCATATTCACTATCTGAGAATTCTGCATAAGACTAGGAAAAATGATAGTGTCATTCAACATAAATAGTGAGTTTGATTAAAAAATTAACTCAGGTCACATATTGTAAGCCATGGTTACATCAAATTGTGGTTTATTTTCTTTTTTTAAAAAAACAAATTTTATTGGTTTTACAATTAAAAACACATCGACAACACATACACAAATGAAAAAGCAGAAAAGAAAAGAGAGGGAGAGAGAAAAAAGGATAGAAAACAATTAAAAATTCTCATTTTCGACAGTTTGTAAGATTTTTCTTCCCTTAATTTGCCATATATGCACCATTGTCCTTATATGTGTTTTGGTAATATCACTCATATGAGTTTATCTTATTCTTTTTTGCTTTGTGATGAAAAGTCTATGTTTGTTCTAACAATTATGCCACTTTTCCAACTACTATAATTATAATTGAAGTATCCTTATTTTTTAGTGCTAGGGTTAATCTATCCGTTTTCTGCGCCAATTGGAAATTTTTTGGATAAAAAAATTTACCATATACCTCTGTAGGTTATATGGGGTGCTTCCAACACTTGGGCAAAAAGCTAATCTGGTTGCTGTTAGTATATCTATTGTTATATACTTCGCTTTTTTTTTGATAGTTGTTGATCAAAAATCCCTAACAGGAAGGATTCTGGTTTATACTCGAGCTGTTCTTTTGTTATATCTTCAACCAATTTCTGATTTTTCTCAGTATTTTTGGCGCTTCTGTACAGGACAACCACATATGAAAAAAGGTTCCTCTTTTTTTTTTTTTTTTTTGCATTTCCAGCACTCTGGACTCATATTGGGGTGCATTCTTCGCAATCTCAAAGGAGATGCATCTGTAGAACATTTTATAAGCGTTTTTTATATACTGTGGATTTGCAATAATTTTAACTGTCCTACCCCAGACCTTTTCCCATTCTATTAGGTGATACTACATCCTACCATTCTACTCCAGGCTATCATATTCCCTTTGACTGTTTCTTCTTCTAATTCTACTTCTAATAAATAATTATAAAATTTAATCATATATTTTTTACCTGGTCCTAATTGCTGAGGTTTAATTGTTACTCTGAATTCTTTCCTGTCCTGTTTGTATCTACTATGGATTTGAGCTATACCCACTGATCAATTTTAAATCCCGCTCTTGCAATTCTTGTCGGCAATTTCAAATTTCCTTGTATAATCCAATAAATCCTTGTATTTAATCATTTTAGTAATCTCCAAATTGTTTGGATGGATCATCACCTCCATTGTGTGATATCCAAATCAGTACTTTTAGATAGTGGGTTTTTTTCTGTATTTTTTCCAATTAGTTAATAATGAGTCCTCTAATTTAAGTGTCTATGGAAATATTTCTGACTAAATTTTCCCTACATCCCATAAAAAGGCATGACGCCCCTCTGCAAGTCATGGCCTTCTAAGTG
>BHFT01058105.1:0-49955 GCA_004320025.1 Laticauda laticaudata
TGGAGCGGATGACAACGGATGGAGCACCCCCGAAATTTTGCTCGTCCGCTGTGTCCTTTTTGCATACGTTTTGCATCGGTCGGCCAGTGGGACCTAGCCTTAACTTAGCTGTGGTTAGAAAAGTAGCTTTCTTCAAGACAAGAGAAAAGCCATAAATAGGTGGCACTATTTTGTGTCATACTCTGTCTACTGCAACAAATCTTAATTTTTGTGTGTGTTAAGGTTAATCATAAGGTTAAAATCTAAGTCTTTTTCTCTCATCCTTTCAATACAATTTGAATGGACTTTGGACCTTTGTGTTCCTGGTCTTGAAAGTCATCAAAACTTCCTCCATATTTGTATTTATATAATGTTTTCTTTGATCTGAAAATTATTACTTCCTGTCTCATCAGTTTCAATCTTTATACTGTTACATCCTTTCAAATAATATTTTTTTCCAGGCAATATGTTGGTGGTACACTTTTGCCATAGTCAATGTCTGTCAACACAGAAGTTAAACCTGTGATTGGTATAATAGTACTAGAGTTGACATATTTATCACATTTTTAGCCTTAACAAATGTTAAAACACTACAAATAAATATTGAGAAAATAGGGCTAACCACTAATTTAGTGGCAATTTTATTTCATTACTTCAAAGACATACTTCACAAATATATACATCAGCAGTCTGTGTGGTAATTACTTATCAAAACTGGAATATTATTCTAACCTATCAATAAATTATTAAAGTTTTCTATGAAAAACTCAGGAAACCAAAGCCAATATAGATTGCAGAGTTTAACATCTAAGAGCCTGTCCAATAACTACATATCGGATATTGCAATTGGTAAATATAGTGTATGCCTGTAAAAATTAAACAAAGGCAAAGGATACAATTTAATTGAATGGTTTGATCTTGTGGAATAAGATTGATTAATACATGCAGAGAGTTGAAGGTGTTGGTTTAATTATGAATGAAAGGACTAAAAATATATGTCAGAAAGCAGACATTGGTGTCATCTAGGTTGTTTGTGTGTTTCTGTGTGTGCAGGTTTATGGTAATTTACAGAGCTAATGAGTGTTGTGTGTCAAGGCCCGGTCCCACTGCACTTAGGGATGCGAAGAGGATGTAAAACGTTAAAAAAAGCTTGCTATCCATTGGAAAACACTATGCATACATTGTGTACTCACTGCATACGTGTTTCATACATTCTATCTGTCGAGCATCTGTCCACTGCGATTTCATCCGGGCAAGAAGTTTTGTGCTGCACAAAACTTTGAGAACGGATGAACTTTCCACCGCGTACGATGTACATCCGCAGCATATACGGGCAACAAATGTTCTTTGTCCATTATCATCTGTAAAATGTCCGCTGTATCCTCTCTGCATCCTCTGGCCATCCCCTCAACTCACATCTGCCGCAGCTGAAAACAGAAAGAGGGAGGAAACAAAAGGTACATGGAACGTCTACACAGTGTTAGTAGCACGGAAATAAAATAGGAATGTAAGGCGTAATGCATCTCGTATATAAAGTATTCAAAATGGACCATTTTATCTGGGTATGTAATCTCATATATTTAGGATGTATGCAGTATGTCTACGAGTAGACAGCCTAGCGGACAACCGATATTTTCTATAAAAAAGGGGGAGAAAATCTTGGATTTCAATATGAGTCCAGCAAGCCATGGTGTACAGATTCTCTTCACCCTTGGTCTTGGTCTTCAACATCATCAATTGTTCTTCCACCATGGATGATGACACACGTCCACATGAATTAGCTGCGATCATTCATCAACCAAAATCAAACCTGTTTCAGAACTGATTTCAAGTTTTACACAGAAGAAGGAGACGTCCAAGAGCTGTGTGGGTCCGAGGATGGATCCTGAGAAAATGGAGTTTGGACTGTATGACCAGTTGATGGTGGGAGCTGAGGAATGAAGAACCCTTGTTGCATTTCGCATCACTTCATGAGGAATGCCACGAGCCATGTTTGACAACTTGTAGAGTGTCTGAGACCCAGGTTGACAGCAAGCCTAGCAACCAAACTTTTCCCGTCACAACCGTGGACCCTGGACTGAAGGTGGCACTGACTCTGTGGCATCTGGCCTCTGAACCACATACAAACATGCAGTAAGGCATGGAGGGTGGCCACACCAACAGCATCAGCAAGGTGGTCAGAGAAGTGGTGGCAGGCCATCAATTCGAAGATACGTGGAGCGAGCTCCTCAAGAGTGCCGGCCACCACTGAACAAGGCTGGAGAAAACTTGCAGAAGAGTGAATATCAGAGGTGGAACTTTTCTCCACAACCGTTGGAGCCGATAGATTGGGAAGCACACGGCCCATGCGAAAGCTCCAGCGCAACTCAAGGGCCCACCTTATTAAACAAACTACAAGGGCTTCTTCAGTATCATCCTCTTTGCCATGGTTGATGCTGACGTACAAGTTCATCTACATGCGATGCTTCAGGCAACGGGTCAGCTCAGATGGCCAGGTATACAAATGCCAAGTGACCTCAGGATGGACTGGAATGCAACCTGCATCATGGTTTTCCAGGTCAGACCCCCAACCCAATGACAGCACAAAGAATGTGCCCTACTTCATTGTTGGTGATGAATGTGTTCTCCCTCAGAACCTACTTCCATGAAGCTGTACAGTTCAAGGATACGCTCAACCACGTGAAGAGAGGGATCTTACAACTACAGGCTGTCCAGGGCAAGAACCGGATGTGGAGAACCGCCTTTGACAATCTCTGGCCAAAAGGTTCTAGGTACTTCTCACCACCATGCAGCAATCGCCCAGAGACTGGAGGACCATCGTGGAGATTGCTGCATCCCTGCACAATCTCATGCAGCACGCCGTTACCCAAGTGCTGGCAGAACAGACTTGTCGACCATCAACAAGGGAATGGGGACATGGAGCCTGGTAAATGGAGGCAAGGACATAACCTGATAGACACTGTGGATGTACAAAGTCCCAATCAGAGCTTCATGTGTAGGGAAGAAGCAGCGCAACCTACTGAGACACCGTGGCAAACTCCCACAAGCATAGAGAAGTGGAGTGGCAAGACAGAATGATGATGATTAAGGGATGCTTCCTTGAGGCTGTCGCATTTAACACTGATGAGATTGTGCCATGTATGTTTGAGTGGTCCTACAATGAATAGGGCATTAATAAAGACTTTGTTTAATTTTAAAATGTGTTGATCATGAATAAATTGTTATAGATAATAAAGGTGCCATATGTGTGGCAAGCTGGGGATGGTGGACCACAAGAGTTCCCACGAATGCTTGCCCTGGCGAGGTTTATCTGTCCCAAAACTAATGCTTATCTATCCCACAAGCATGCAAAGTCTTAACCATTTTTTCAAAGTTTTCACCAAAACTTTTATAAAGTAAAAAAATGACCAGTAAACTAAAGTGTCTTAAAGCAAAGGATAAATTTTTAACTTTCTTAGGTAAAACTTTATGACTTATTAAATAAGCAAAATGAACCAAATTAAACTGTATTAAAGTGTTTAGAGCAAAGATAAACTTTCTTAGGAAAATTTATGAACTGGATTAAAATAAGCAAATTGAACCAAGTAAAATGTCTTAAGGCAATGAATAACTTAACACGTAACAACTCAAGTCTCTGAATCACTATTCCTCAGTCACTCTGAGTCATGTCCCTGGTGCTCAGCTGTTAAGCGGGCAGGGACTTGGTGGAGGTGGTTGTGGCTTAAGTGTTGGTTCTGAGGCACCAATTGGGGTGCTTTGGTGCCCCGAGGGTACGACAGGTGGTGGTGTGTTAGGAAGCTCTCCGAAGCTGACTCAGTCCCCATGAGGTTGAGAGGCCCTTCAATCAGGACTTGAGATGGTCAGGCCCAATACTGATGACAGATTGTCCGTGACGGCTTGGCTGTGAGGTGGAGGAAGGAGAAGTGGTAGTGGGGCTGTCTGGTCTGCAGCTGGGTGAGGAGTGGTGTCTGTGATGTCTGATGAACCTTGGGGCCTGGACTGGGAAGTTCTGCTTGTGGCTGTGAGAAGTTCCTGATAGTCATAGCCTTGTAGGTGAGAGGCTGTTGAAAGCCGTGGAAAGGGCCTGTGGCATCGGCCTGGGGTGGAGGAGTAGACCTGGACTGGGTAGGAGCAGCTTCAGCTGGGCCTTGAGGGTTGTTGCAGAAGTGCTGTGATCTTCTTGCTTCACATCAGGCGGGCCTGGTAACTGGCCTTGGGCAGGTACCTCAGGGTCTGGCTCACATAGGTGATGAGGTGTTCCGGCCCGAGGATGCCTCTGTCCAAGTGGACCAGCTGAGAGAGAAGTTCTTGTGCTGGTCTTCATTGTGTCCTGATCTCCAACAAGCACATCTGTGGTCCTGGCCCTCCAAGTCTGCCTCTCTGCCGCATCCTCTGGAGCTTGGGGGGGGTGCGTTGGCCTCTTGGTGGCTGCCTTGTTCTTCCTCCATTTGTGACAGCAAAGCTCATCTTCCACGGGAATGCCTCCCAAAGTCCGTCAGCCATGGGGAGTGCAAGTCTGTTGGGGGGGTCTCTGCCTGTGAGGGCCCTCTGAAGGACAGCTGCCCTGGATAGTTGTAGCTGCTCCTGGCTGGAAGAGCACTGGGCTGTTTGTGGGCTGTCTGAGGGAGAGGGTCTCAGAGGGGGCTGCTCCTCAGTGGTGGATCGTCACCCTCCAGGAAATTGCCACTTGGCCCTTGACGTACATCTGCCAGTCAGTGAGCTTGACAGCGCCTCCCGGATTCTTGAGGTGTAGCTTGCCCTATACCAGGTGTGGCATGTGCTCCTTCCACCATCCTAGAGTACTTCATGCAGTTACCCACAGGCTCTCTGCCTTGTCTCTCCAAGGCCGCGTGCTTTCTTACTTGGTGTCACGATAGAGCTCTCGTGGGCCCTTTCTCCATGACGCGTCACTCGTTCTCGCCTCAGCCACTTCCAGCCCACCGCTGCATCCTCATGCTCCTCGAGAAACTAGGTGTACTAGTTTCCCTCATCCCTTCACTCGCTTCCCTTGCCCTGCTTCCCCTGCACCTCTGGGCAAGGGGCATTGAGCAGGGCCCTTCAGGGCCTTGAGCAGCAGGCCTCTCAGGGGCTTGAGCCAGCAGGGCCTTCAGGGCTTGAGCAGGCAGCGGCCTCTTAAGCAGCAGGCTTTGAGGGCACTTGGGGGCTGGTCCACCACAGCAAGCAGCAGGCAGTAGCTCAGAGTCAGTGATCCAGGGGGTGGATTGTCAGGTTCCAGCCTTCTTTCACCTTGCCAGGCTTGATCAAGTAGGCACGGGCTTCCTCTCTTGCCTGACTGACGAGCCATGGTGTTCCTACTCGCAGATGTATGTGGCGAGCACGTCTTCCCGCTGGTTATGCTGACTGCGTGCGGCGCATTCCTTTTTATATGCCATTGAACGGACGTCACATCAATCCTCCCACCTCCGCGATCGCACGCAGTGATCATGCTTTGCATCCGAATCCATATTCAAATCCGACGGCATCCCCTTGTTTCCTATAGGCGTCCGTGATGCATCCGCTTCATCCGCTATGCATCCACGTCCCTTTCCGCTATGTGTCTGCTTCAAAATTCTCCCCCAGAACCCCTTCGGAGGTGTCATCTGCTTCCATCCGCTTTCATCCACTTGGCTTCCTATGAACATCCGTTTAACATCCCCGTTATATACTACCCATGTCCCTTCTTTTCCATTTTTTTCCGTTCTGTTTATGCAAATTTTCACCACTTTTTGGAGCGGATGACAACAGATGGAGCCCCCCCCAAAATTTTGCTCATCTGCTGTGTCCTTTATGTTTTGCGTCCGTCAGCCAGTGGGACCGGGCCTGAAGCAGTGCAAGATTCAATGATGTGGAGAGACCTGGCCCATAAAATCACCAAGAGTCAGACACAATTGAATAGGTAATATCATCATCATCATGTGTTATGCTGGAATAAATAATAGTGGACAAATATATGAGTCTAGAGAAAAATCTGTGACCAAAAAATTCTGTGGAAATGAATGTGATAGAGGAGCAAAATATGTAAGGTGACATGACTGGATGAGTGAGTAGAAGAATGGTTGTAAGACTTGTTTAACTTGCATGTGAAAGGTGGTTCTGTTCTTGATAATTGGAAGGAAGCTGTTATTGTTTCCCCTTAATGGATGCAAAAACTACAGAGAGAATGAGTTTATTCAATGTATCTGGAAACGTTGCTTGGCAGAATGACTTGAAATGGTCCAAGAAATAACAATGAATGAAATCTGTGTAATGCAGCTTTATAACAGGATAGGGATGTACGGAGAATTTTTTTTCTCCCTGAAAATGGATTATTGAGAAACTAATGAATGTGAACAAGTTTAGTGTATTTTGCAGAACACTTTAGAAATTGTAGAAACATTTATGGGTTTGTTTGTTTTTCAGTGTAAAGAATTGCAAGATAAAAGAAGTGACCAGCTGGTATGCAATATTAGAGTTGATTTAATATTTATTGCTGAATGCAAGGAAGGCAGAAATCTTGAAAGTTAATACAAGCAGTCCTCGACTTATAATAGTTTGTTCAGTGACTGTTCGAAGTGACAAGGGCACTGGAAAAGTGACTTATCACCATTTTTCACACTTATAACTATTACAGCATATCCATGGTCACGTGATCAAATTCAATTGCTCAGCAACCAGTTTCTTATTTATGATATTTGCAGTATCCCAGGGTCATGTGATCATTTTGTGTGACCTTCTGATAAGCAACGTCAAGGGGAAGCCAGATTCACTTAACAACTGAGGAAAAAAAGTAAAATGGGGCAAAACTCACTTAACAACTGTCCCACTTAGGAACAGAAATTTTGGGCTTGATTGTGGTTGTGAGTCGCAGACAACCTGTATTTAATCATTCAAAGATGGTTCTTTTATATCTTTTCTAATGTTAAGTATTTGATAAATATTTTCTGGATATTCATCCATTTTCTGGATATTCATCCTATCTTATTAACATTCCCATATGAAAAAATGTAATAACTATTGAATGAAGCAGATTTTACAATATAAACATCAATGAAGAACCTGGAAAGAAATGAAATTACCTCACTGTGAAAACCCTGGAATATGATCTTTCTTTTCATTAGAAGAGGAACAGGTTGGTAGGCAGGCTGGCTAGAGCTTCAGGGCAGAGAGGAATTATAGTATACAATCAGGCATTTTTCTGTGGGAACACCTTGGGCACTAATATTGAAATATAATCACTTATATTTATTTGAAAAATAATCTTAACTAACCTTTGAGATTGCAGTTTGCAGGTTTTTAAAGCACATGTATCCATAAAATGGAGAAGGCAATTGTCTTCCCTTAGCCCAGTTGCCTTGGGAAATGGCACAATATGAATAGGAGAGAGAAATGATGTTGACTCATTATCTAAATTTTATGAACGGTGCTTTGTGATTGCAGGTAATTCACCTGTCTTGCTCTTTATAAAACTCTTGTGATCTTCCTAAGTCATAAAAACAGAGACATATGTAAAACTTAAGGCTGCCAACCTCTTGTTTTATTGGCCCAAATCCTGGCAGCTGGTCTCCCTGAAAATATTGATTTTGATGCCAGGAAATGCTTCATCTGCTTTATTTATGCATATCAGTCCACTGTTTAAATTACAAGCAAAAGACCAATGTAAAAAATTGTTCTTTATATAGTTTTATTATGAAATCCTTTTGGGGGATTTGATCTTAAAAAGAAATGGAAATATATCTAGGACAATATTTCTGCCAAAAGATAAATTAATTTAGAATGATTCTAAAGGAAGAATAGAATAGAATAGAATAGAACAGAATAGAATAGAATCCTCATCAGCCTAGCACTGTGATCTCCAGCTGAAACTGGTCAGAATCAGAAGAGAGATTGAAGTAATTAAGATTTAATGCCAGTAAAATAATCAATTATAAAAAAATTTAATCCTCCATTGAATAAAACCTAAGAACTCTTCTATCTCATATGTAAGCCACCTTTAATCACAGAAACAAATACAAATAAATATATATATTTTCTACCAGAAAGGAAGAGGTGGGAAGAAAGAAAGAAAGAAAGAAAGAAAGAAAGAAAGAAAGAAAGAAAGAAAGAAAAAAAAAAACCACACACATACAGAGAGAGAGAGAGAGAGAGAGAGAGAGAAAGAAAGAAAGAAAGAAAGAAAGAAAGAAAGAAAGAAAGAAAGAAAGAAAGAAAGAAAGAGGAAGGGAAGGAAGAAGGAAAGAAAAGAGAGCTAAACTATTTTAGATATTACACAAAGGGTTATATTTACTAGACAAGGAGGCCCACTTAAGCAGCAATTAATTTTAGGTTAATTTTCAGAGGTATTCATCCATCCATCCATCCATCCATTCTTGGAGTCATCCATTTTTGGTAGCCATTTCCTGCTGCACTCATGTCCTTATTTTCAATCATACCTACTATTTTTTTCAGAGCACACAAAAGTCTATTCCCCACCACTTCAATATAAGGGTTATTAAGGAGAAAAGTTATTATTCCTATTTTGTAAATATGGCCCATAATTAAAAAATAATCCAAACTTTAAAAAGTTCCTCAGATTTTCTTTGTAAAAGTTCACCCTGCTAAGAACTGAATATTGAAACTGGTGAACACACCTGGAGTGCTAGGGTCGTGAAAACTTTCCAAGCACGCTGAGTACTGATTGCCCAAGTCTGATCTCTCTGTAAAACAAGAAGCTAGATTTTCCAGGCTTCTCACTTATAAGGAACGAACTGTGTTTGCCTATAGTTGTACACAGGGATGCCTTTGTACTTGTGAATGCCATCTGTGATTGTTGCTTCTACCCAGTATAAATGACATAAAATACTCACAAGTACATAATTTGGAGTCATGAGCCAGACAATACTTAGCTGATGTTGGATTGGGAAAGTCTTCCTCTAGTCTATTTGGATGTGATGCCAGTAATGTTACTTTCCATTACATGTGTTCCCATCCCTCTGAAGCCTTCCTGGAAGTCTACTCTTCCCAATGTGAAACAGGCCCTTTTCCTTCTTCACAAAGTCTTTCCTTGGGATTTAATGGAAGTGTGAGAAGCAACTACAGGTTGTGGAGACACGATTGCACATGAAAAGGCAAAAAGTAACTACACTTCTTTCCTCCAACATATACATATAAAATTATAAGAACACATCCTCTATCATATAGAATTTCACCAAAATTCTATTTTTCTTAGGGAGGAAAAAAGCAAAAGCAAATTCCATCATCAACTTGAAGCAGGACTAATGGAAAACATAATGCAGAAATCACTCCCAACCCCCCTCTGCATGGCACTAGGCCCAGGCAAGATTAGACAAGCACTTTGGATTTCTAGAGGAACACCTGTCTAATTCTACATGAGCACACCTCTCTTTCTTGATAGGACATGCCAATATTTTGTTCTAAGAAACCAGAGTACAGAACGTAAAGAGAGATGTAATCCACTGACAGTAGTCAAATAGTCTTCACGTTCAGCTCCATACTATATATAGCACAAATAATTACTGTCTAGGGGTGCATGTGTGTGCGTGTCTCTGTGAGTGTGTGTGTGTGTGTGTGTGCTAACATGGATTGTGTGTGTGTGTTTGTGCATGTGCTTTATATGAATATATTTGCCTAGCATTTATTCAGAGGTAATCAATTCAAGCAGCAAATGGCAGGCAAAGAACTGAGAATGTGATATGTTCCCTTGCATTCTAGTCCTGTAGAACTGTATATTTTTACAAATGATTTAATTATAATATTAGCTACTTTGAAAATAAATAAGACTATTCTAGGAAAGAAGAATGTGAAAATGGATGAAATGATAGAGAGATGAGGGAGAGATTAGACAGACAGAGATAGAAATAGAGAGATAGAGATAAAAAAGAAAAAAGAAAGAAAGAAAGAAAGAAAGAAAGAAAGAAAGAAAGAAAGAAAGAAAGAAAGAGATGATGAGGATAGAATGCCCTTAAGTTGATGAAAATATCTTGGCGGTGATCTTGGCAACAATTAAAAATTCTTTGACACTGTTTTCTGCATGATTTGTCTGCCCAGTCTAGCATGTGATCCCAGAAATCACTGAAGGTATATCATTCAAATACTGGTTTGGCCTTTCCAGTTTTCAAACTCATATAAGGCCAAACAAGTTGCAACCAATTCACACATATACACATTAAAGCTGTCATATTTGCAAATGGCCTTTTACAAGTTGTTCAGGAAATAAAGGCAGGGAATTTACCATCAATTTCTCAAAAGCAGATCTTCCCCGTTAATGGGGATAATAGCAAAGCTATTGCAAAAGCTTCTCACAAAAGTTCTTCCTTCTGTTAAGATTTAAAAAAAACCGAAGAAGACAAGGTAACTGTAGATCGCTAAAGGTAGGACTTAGAGCAAAAGACAGGACTTTCACACATAACTTGTAACAAAATAAATGCACAGTCCACAAGGAAAAAAATTCAGCAAAGGCCTCTTTCCAATTCTCTTTTATCAGATCAAAATGCAAAGGAATCTCTCTGTTCTACTGCCTAGTAGAAATACTGAAAACACCGTTCAGTGGAAGAATACAGCACACCCACTTACCTTGGGGAAATCAAAATTGCAAACTTGGTCTTGATATGGTGTCATAAACCATTACGTCCAAGAAAGAGATAACTAACAAAAATTAAACGTGATACAGCTGACATTCCCACTCTATTATTTCTTAGGCCTTCTGGACAGAGAAAGGATAGGCAGCTCTATGGAGCATATTGCTATGCTCCCCCGAGACAAATATGAAAGAAAAAAAGTAGCCAGGCATGTAGAGGGAAGACCTCCATATTTTGTTGTAGGAAGAAGATAAAAATGTTTAAGGATTACTTGCCAAATAGTTCTTTGGGGGGAATAGATAGGTTATGTCTTCACATGTGACTTCTTCCTGGAAAGCACTAACTGGAAATTTGAAACTGAGAACTAATTTTATTTTATATTTTTTAAAAAAGTTTCATTGGAGAATGAGTTTATATTTTAATCACTGAATTAGCATGGTCTAAGATAAATTTCTGGTTAGCAATAGAAACACTTCCTTTTCACTGTGTTATGTTAATTCATGTCAGAAGTATCACAATTAAAATAAGGCATACTATATGACACAAAATATAAAATGCGAGATTAAAATATGTTTCATTAAACAGATCTTGCCCAGAAACTAGCAACATTGTGTTCTGTCACACTACCATGAGGGCCTCAAGGGTACACTGATTGGGACATAAAGGGCAGGTATACCAGAAGTGGTATTCAGCAGGTTCTGACCAGTTCTGGAGAACCGGTAGCGGAAATTTTAAGTAGTTTGGAGAACCGGCAAATACCACCTCTGACTGGAGATTTTACAGTATCCTTCCCCTGCCACGCCCACCAAGCCAAGCCCACAGAACTGATAGTATAAAAGCTTGAATCCTACCACTGAGATATACATATGTATTGTCTGCATGTCACCACAATTTCAAAGAGCAGAAGCCACCAGATAGCCCCAGTGACTCTAGATCTTGTACCCATGTGAAGTCTATTCAATGATTTCCATACTACCCAGCTTTTGTCAAATTCACGTGCCAGCTCCTCTGTTGCCAGCTCAGGTGCCAGCTCCTCTGTTGGTTCCATCCAGTGTTGAAGCTTTTCCTGGATTTTAGTGTCTGGTGAGTTGATTTTAGGTTATAGACAGGGTATTGTCTAGATCAGTGGTGGCTAAACTTTTTGGGCTCCTGTGCCAAAAATTGCGCACACACTTGTGTGCCAGCACCCAGAAGGCAATGTGTGCGGGGGCATGCGACCCTGTGCATGTGCATGCGATCCCCCATGCCACCCCCTTACTTGCACTGCACCTCCCAGTTGATTTTCGGGCCATTTGAAGCATTTTTTGGCCTCCCAGAGGCTTCAGGGAAGCTTCTGCAGCCTTTGTAGGCCAAAAAATGGGCCCATTTCATCACTTCCAGTATTTCTGGGAGGCCGAAAAAGGCCTCAAATGGGCCAAAAATCAGCTGGGAGGTGCGCGCATGCATAGTGAGGTAGGTTTGCCTGGAGCTCTCATGCCCCACACAAATGGCTCTACATGCCACCTGTAGCACGCGTGCCATAGGTTCGTCATCATGGGTCTAGATAGTGGTGATTTGAGTCTCTCTGTATGCTGCTGTTTCTCTGTGAACAGCAAGCAAAGCAATGTTTAGGTGTAAATGAAAAAGTATATTGACTCACACATCCCTAGAGTCTTCCATCTGGAATTATCTTCACCGAGGACGTGTTGATTCTTTTCATATATGTAGATGACCTGATGTAATGGAGGGGTTGAACCTGCATTCTTGTGCAAAGTGAGAAAATACTGACACATTCAGCTGAATGTCCCAATATTCCCAACTTTTTATTCAATTGAATATTAAATTTTGATCACATGACTATGGGAATGCAGCAATGGTCATTGGTGCGAGGACTAGTTGTAGGTATTTTTTTTTTCAGTGATTGTAACTGCAAATAGTCACTAAATAATTGGTTGTAAGTAAAGGGCTACCTATATTTCTTATTTGTTGTAGCAAGGGTCAGTTATCCAAGAATACCCTCAGTAAAAGAAAAGTGCAATAGTTGGGCATGGCAAACTAGCTTGGTCTCCTGTTAAAAGCTGTTCTTGCCTCCTGACTTAATCCCATCCAAATCTATAAACCTAAAAAAATTGAGTCTTTATAAGGATACCTCAACATTCCCATTGTCACCAATTTCCAAATCATCAGGACCAGCTTTATAATACAATGCAGTTGTGTTCATCAAAGCACTGTAACTGATATCCCTCCATCTGACCAATCAGGGAGGTGCCCAAATTTATCCTCAAACATTGTCCCTAATGTTCCATCCTTGTCATTGTCTCATGTAGTGTTATTGTTGTAGAAAAAGGTAGGTCATTACAAAAAGTTCTGCATTCCAGGGAAAGATATGGAGGTACCATAACATCTTAGTATAGTAGCTACAGGGAACAGGAAGAACTAAGAAGATAGGAGGGAGGGAGAGAGGGAATGTTATGAGCACTTGGCAATGGGACACCAGCCCACCCAGAACCATAAGAAACTTGGTGTGGCAAATTTCACAATGATTCACAATGATGTTTTGAACTGTGCTGCAGATAAATAATCTGGGAGGAAATAATCTCAGCTGTCAGTTAGTGCCAACTGCAGGCACAATTTTGGAGAGATGCGGAGTTCCCCTATAGAAATGCCCTACAAATTTTGAGATTACTACTTCAAGTTCCTCTCTTGCAGGAGTATCAACTAAGAGTCCAGTAACACTCTAAAACCCAGCAAATGTATTGTAACACAAGCTTTTATGGTTCACAATTACTTAAATACTAATTTTTAAAAATCACATTTATGCAACTATTTCCTACATTTGTAAAATTGTAAACTTTATAGTTTATGATACAGAATATAAGAATTATGCTGGTATATTAGTGAAGGACATCAGTTAAATAATGTAAATATATATTTTTCTTTAAAAGACAAAAGGAAAAAGAGGTGCTTAAATGCTAGCCTATTATATTGATAAAAAGCCCTGTCTACGAAATGAATGTAAGGAAAAATCAATTAAAGTTAATAGCATGATAGAAATTAAAATATCAGACATAAATAATCTCTCTAAATAAAAATAATTCCCTTTATAATTGAATGATATGGCAGAAGCATTGGAGCAAATCAGTGTCAACTTTCTGGAATATTTTTCCAAATGGGGTGTGAAATTCAACTGTGGACTGTACTAGTCACATTCAAATCAAATCCAAATAATTGAGTGAATGTGAATTTTTTTCAAATAGAAGGGATTCTCAAAAGTGAACTTGAAACTCCAAAGGTAGAGGAGTTGACAAAGAAAAAATAATCTTCCACTTGTGTAATTTTATAAGACTTTTGTTAGCCTGAAAGTTGGATGTATTTTATCAATGCAGAAGAAACAAATGTTGCTGCAAGAGTATTGTATGCACAAAGGTAGAAAGATTTGACAATACTTACAATGGTGGAATAAAGATGATAGAATTTGCTGATTTACCAAATTGATCTATCTTATTAGAAAAAAGACACCTACGTTTATTGCTAACTGGAAACGCCTTATGAACTTTTTGCATTAAAAAAGATCTTCTGGGCTATGGTTCTGATAATTATATAAAATAGACTATAAAAAGAGAGTCATGATGGAGTTTTAAAGAAAGAGTAAATCTACAATTGTACTTATAACTGCTGTAAAGAATTTGGAAATCATTTCTTTGTATCTTTTTTCTACATTTTTTCATTTTTTTCTTTTCATCCAAATTCCACTCACTTCATCTTTTTTCTTTTGTTTCTTCCTTTTTATCTTCTTTCTTTATTTTACTCTGTATTAACTTTTATTCCTGTTTCTTAAAAACTTTCAATAAAATTAACAATAAAAATATATTCTCTCTCTCTCTCTCTCTCTCTCTCTCTCTCTCTCTCTCTCTCTCTCTCTCCCTCCCTCCCTCCTTCTCTCTCTTTCTTTCTTTACTCGAGCTAAGGAGAAATTTTCTGATGAGAACAATTAATCAGTGGAACAACTTGCCTCCAGAAGTTGTGGTGCTCCAACAACTGGATGTTTTTAAGAAGAGATTGGACAACCATTTGTCTGAAATTATTTCCTGCTTGAGAAGTAGGTTAGACTAGAAGACCTCCAAGATCCCTTCCAACTCTGTTATTATTCCTGTTATTTCTCATCAGAATAAGAACCATTCAACTTGTATCAAGTTCTTCATAAACATGACTTATCTAAACCCAAATATGGGAGAAATTGAAAATGACACATATCTCCATGCAAGGCTTTGGCATCTTGGTTAGTTCTCAAAAATCTGTATTGGAATCCATAGCTGTTCAACTGGTCTTTTCATCTATATTCAGAAGTATGAGAAGGAGGTTTTCTCTGTTCAAGTAACCTGAGGATGTGAAGAATATCTCTCTTTTACTTTCCACTTTTCAAGACAGATTTCTGGCACCATTCTGAAGCAGCATTCAGAAATATTTTGCCTTTTCCTTTCATAAGGTATCCTGCATGCTTAGAGAACTTAAAAGTTCTAGGGGGGAAGGTTTGATTTATTATACATTAATTCATTTATTTCTTGCCTCAGTCTGAAGTGATTCTGGGCAATGGTTATAAGACAATAAAAATAATAATATAGTCATTTGATAAGCAACAAATAGATTGATTTCCTTTTGTAGATATTTTTAATGACCCTACAATCATGTAATTATGTGTGATTGCATTGTCAGTTCAGGAAATGCTGAAAAGGAGAAGCAACTTTTGAAAAGGGGGAGGAAGGTAGCTTTCTTTCCTTCTAACATTGGGAACACATTACATAGTCTCTGTACTCATAAGATCGATTGTAAAATTATTTAATGCCCTTAGCTGCAGCCTAATGTTATCAAATAGAGAAAGGTATATCAATAGCTTTGCAACTGGGACAGAAATAACATTTAAATTTAAACATCAGATGTGGGAAAAAGATTGCAGAGTAATGGAAGGAAAAACTCAACCTGTAAGTTTGTTCTGTTCTCAGGAGAAAAATATCTGAATCCCATTTAAGAATAAGTCCCATTCTATACATAGTAAGAACTCTTAAATGGAAATTGATTCATGCTGCAGTCAAAATGCAGATGAAGATCCTTTACATTGGAAATATCTGGTCTCTGGAAATGATGAGATGAGGAATACTGAAAAATGGTTGGGAAATGGTAAGAATAGGAATTATAAGAAAAAAAGAACTGTGGGTTTCATTTACTCCAAGTGATACCTGGTGCTTTGTGTATGTATCTTCTAATGGATGATGTCCAGGAAAGCTAATCCCTGAAAGAAATCTGGGATTTCTTTGGAACAAGTTGCACACAGGGTTGGATAAGTGCCAGAAAACTTTAAAATTGAAGTGACAGGGATGTGGGTAGTAACAGCCATTAGCATGAATGGGACAATTGTTGGCAGGCATGGGAAAACAAATTAGAATGACTAAAGCATTTTTTTTTCAACCTTGGTGACTTTAAGATGTGTGAACTTCAATTCCCAGAATTCCTCAGACAGTATGATGGGGAATTCTGAGAGTTAAAGACCACACAACTAAAATTTCCTGAGATTGGAGAAATATTAGACTAGAGGCATATATGTAAAATCATATAAGATCTTTGAGACAGAATAAAGTTATCCAAGTAGACCTCTAGAGGTGACTCAGTTCTATTTAAATTTTGTGAAGTGTTCTGAAAACCTTTTTAAATCTAGAGATGGAGATACATATTTTAGTGAACAAGTGATTTATTTTTATCACACTTCATCTCGAAAAATAACCATCCAAGTAAATACATTATATAGGGGATTAAAAATAATGTTTAGTATTATTCTTTTAAAGAAGCTTGTCATGTTTAAAAATCAATCAGCTAGTGATACAGCTTTGCATATATAAATGAATTTATATTAACTTGAATTCAATTTCAGGAATCATACAGCAAACATCAGTTAAGTATGCTAGTATTTTTCCATGTTTGGATAAAAAATACTGGTGATCTTGGTAGTTCTTTGAAACAGTGGATAAATAAATGAAGAAAATCATTTTGTAGCATAATTATTATTTTACAATAATGAAACAGACATGTTTTAATTTGTCATGTTTTCAAACATTGCAAACCAAGTCTGTTTTAAAGCCAATTCAGTATTATGTAGTTATATTTATGAGTTCATCCATGGGTGATATTAATCTCATAGTAAAGTTGTGCATAATCAGACAATCCCCAAATATTTTTATCTTCTTGGGACAAAGTACTTTGTTCATCAAGTTGCAGTCTGAAATAATAATTCCTCACATGCAATCTACATCATAATTTCAGGTAAGCCTCAATTTGCCTCTTAATCTTAGCTAGCCAGTTTATTCCATCTAATGTTCCTTTAAATGCCAAATCTAAAACAACAGCCAATAATTCCAGTCTTCAGACAAAAATCAGACAAAAAATTTCCCCCTGGGGGAAAGGATGAAATAAGAATATCACCAACCTGTAAAAGTATGGAAGTCAAATAATGCTGTGACATTTTGATGAGTTGACCAAGTTTTTAATTCAAACCTGCCCCCCCACTTTTTAAAAAATATATTTATAAAACTGCTTAAAGAAATGACATACACCGAAAGTGGAAGTCAGAATGCCTGACTGTGAATTCCACATTCTATATCAGAATATTCCATGCTATAGCATGAAAGCACCACACAAATCCATGTCTCTATACTCCTCTCTAAAAAGATCTGATTAGCATTGGTCCATTTTATACTGTGCTATAATACTTATGCTGCCCCTTGGCCATTGAGGATCACATGTTCAGAGAAAGTGGTATTCCTTTCAAATAACACCTTAGCATTCCTTTTAAGAAAACAAGGGAAAGAGAGGAAGCTTGGCTACTTCATTAAGATGGAAGTTCATCCTAGATTCCACCTTCACTTAGTTACATAATCTTCAGTTTGGGTTAGATAGGATATGAATGGTCATTCAGTTGACCTTTTGGTCCAATAGTTAAGCACAGAGAGCCTCCCACTAATTAATTCTTGCTTGCCCACCACTAACATTGCCCCTCATGGTATCAGTAAATACCTATTCCTTGCTCCTCTAGCATTTTCTCCTTGGAACAACCTTTCTTTGTTGATAATTAGAATTTCACCAGCTCAGGGACATTTCAAAAATTATCACTAAAATCTGGCAAATATTACAGAGCCTGTGAAATTCTTTTTTACCAGTAGAAAGATGGTAAGCATTAATTTCAACCCCTTAGCAATGTCTTCCTGTTTTTATATTGTTTTAACTGTCTTTGAACCACCCAGATTCATGTATTGAGATGGGTGGCTATATAATGTTAGTAATAAATAAATACATAATAACTAATTGTGGCTTGGGGAGGGACTCTTTAATCAACCCTTTCATCAAGATTTAATCTTTGTCTGATAAATCCCCTTGTTCCTGGAAGTAGGATATGGATGAAAACATCCAGCAATCTCTCTTTCTTGAGATAAATAAAATTAAAATAATTATCAACATGTGATAATTGCCACTGTCTAGCTTACACCATTGAAGCATTAATGCTCATTTCCATAAGAACGTTTCTTCTTTAAAGTTCTTGGAAATTCTTGATTCTTATAAAATCAGTTCCGTTCAGTTCAGATAGATTTACTACTTTTCATTGTGCACAGCATGATACCGGTAACTCTAAAGATGCAACAGTCAATGTTCCTCAACTTATGATTCCAACTGAGTCCAAAATTTATGTTGTTTAATGAGTTTTGCCCATTTCACAACTTTTCTTGCCACAGTCATTAAGTGAAACACTGCAGCTGATAAGTTACAAACCCAATAAAATCTGGCTCTTCCATTAACTTTGCTTGTCAGAAGGTTGCAAAAGGTGATTACATGGTCATGAGACACAACAGTGGTCATAAATATGAGCCAGTTGCCAATTATCTGAATTTTGTTCACGTGATCAGGGTTGTAACTGTGAAAAACAGTCATAAATCAGTTTTTTTCCCTGTGCTGATGTAACTTTGAATAGTTGCTAAATGAACTTTTGTAAGTCAAGGTCTATTCGAAATATGTCCCATTGAATTAAATGGCACTTAGTTTCCAAAAGGGTTGGTGTGGTAGGACTACCTTGACCCACATTCCAAAATGATGGATTCTTCCCTGCTCTTCTTGGCAAACTAAAGCAAGCCAAAATACAAGGATGCTGTTAGCATTCAGAAAGCTAGGGTTACTGTTTACCTGTGAGATTGCTGCTACCTGCAGGTAGAAGAAGACGCAGCATTTGCTGTTTTTGTTTTATTTTATTTTTTCCTCCACTCTATATCTGATTCCTTTGGAATTGGGGAGTGTTTCCACTCTATGATGTCAATGGATCCCTTCCCTAGGGATGGATTTATTTTTAGGAAAATAAAGTGATGCTCCATCACTGGAGGTTTTTCAAAAGAGACTGGACTACTGCTTGTCTGGAATGGTTTGGGGCAGAGGTTTCCAAACTTGGCAACTTTAAGATTTGTGGATTTCAATTCCCAGAATTCCTCAGCCAGCTTTGCTGGCTGGAGAATTCTGGGAGTTGAAATCCCCAAGTCTTAAAGCTGTCAAGTTTGGGGACCCCTGGTTTCGGATCTCCTGCTTTAGAAGGGAGTTGACCTAGAAGACTTCCAAATTCCTTTCCAACTCTGGAATTCTGAAAGCAATTGCTTCAAAATATTGTAGCATCTGTTCTTCTATGAATGGGTTCCATTCTAGAATTTAATCAGCCATCCACGTTGGGGGTCTCTAAAAGGCTGAAAGAAACAAATACTTTATAGATTTTTTTTAATTAAAGCAGAGGAAATGGGTAAGATTTTTTAAAAAAAAACTGTGCCATAATATTTGGAAGATAGATGACATTTGAGCTTAGCCATAGCAATTACATTGAAATATTTACCTGCAACCATACGATTTAGCTAAATCCATATAAAATTGTAACAGTCCACATCAGTTTAATGTATCTCTTCTATTAATAGCAGTATTTCTCAGCATGTCCTTCCGTATCTTCCTTGGGGCTATTGAAAACTATGCAGTTTGTTTCACTGCATGTTCATCTTCATTAGATGTCTGTAGAGATTCTCAGTCATCCAGATCATGGTTGTCCCAAAGGTGCTTTTTCAGAAGGCAACTGGACTTTCTTGGTGTTTTTTTTTCTTTTGAAGATGTTTCACTTCTCATGCAAGAAGCTTCTTCAGCTCTGACAGGAGAATGGAGAATGGAAGGATTTTTTGGAAGGGTTTATATTTTATGTCTACAAGTAATATAAATCCTTCCATTCCCCAATATCTTGTCAGAGCTGAAGAAGCTTCTTGGATGAGAAGTGAAACATCTTCAAAAGAAAGAAACAAGAAAGTCCAGTTGCCTCCTTAAAAAAAGCACCTTTGGGACATCTTCATCAAACAACAGAAAATTGTTTTTTTTTCTTCTGAACTTGACTTATTCAGTTAGATTAACAAGGGTGCAATGAGTCTAGCTGTAGTTCCCTGATAAAATTTGCAATATAGCAATTAATGTACAAATTTTCCACCTGTAGATTACTGCAAGTCAGTGGTGGGATACAAATATTTTTACTTCCGGTTCTGTGGGCATGGCTTGGTGGGCAAAGGATACTGTAGAATCTCCAGTCAGAGGTAGGATTTGCTGGTACTCAAAATTTCTGCTACCGGTTCTCCAGAACTGGTCAGAACCTGCTGAATACCACCTCTCCTACAAGTGCATAAAGGGTATGTAGTTGGCAACCCTTTCTATCTTCCATCCCAAGTAGTATCAATTTTCTTTAAAAATGGATAAGCAACATCATATTATTTAGTCTATTATATCCCATTCCCTGAGAGAAACCTTTACAGGACTTTGCTTCAAGCAACCAGCAGCCTATTTATACACTGGGTTCTGCAATGGGTTCATCCTCCCCCTACGTTCATCAGCCCATGACTTAAAGTCACAATTGGGACCCAAAATTTCTGATTGCCAAGTACCCAAAGTTTGACTGCATCACTGGGTGGAAGTTGTAAGTGCAAGAATTGGCTATAACTTTTTTCAGTGCCACTATAAACTTCAGACAGTGACTAAATGAATGGTTGTAAGTTAAGGATTACCTGTAAGTAGACTTAAGTATCCAATGATTGTGCAGGTGTATAGAGAAAAACATGTTTATTTATTAAACACATTTACATGGCCACCCAACTCACACACAATGACTCTGGGTAGCATACAGCATTTACAAAACATAGAATAACAGAATTGGAAGGGATCTTGGGGTCATATAAGAGTCAGTTTGGTCTAGTAGTTAAGGTACCAGGCTGGAAAGCAAGAGACAGCGAGTTCAAGTCCCACTAAGCCATGAAAGCCAGTTGTGTGACTTTGGGCCAGTCACTTTCTCTCAGCCTAGTTTATCTCACAGGGTTGTTGTTATTGAGAAAATAGGAGGAAAGTGTGATGGATGTGCTCATCACTTTGAATTATTTGTAAAAATAATAAAGGTGAGATACAAATAAATATGTAAATTTAATGAATGAATGAATTAAAAATCCACAGCTAAAAATCCAGAATTTAAAACCATCCCTACTCCCACCCCCAATGGTGGTGATTAAACTTCATCTTCCTTGGAACCTCAAGAGTTTGGGGCTTTAAATTTTATTAAGATAGAGCTTCTGTTTTTCACATTACTACTCCATGGATGAAACTCTTCACGCAATGCCTTTTGAATTCTTATAGGTCAGACCTATTTTCTGCAATGGAACCCAGGATTCTTTGTCTGATTACAGTAGTTCCTTGAGTCTCTCCATATTTAACAAAAAAAGAATAAATTTCACAAAAATATGCAGAATACCAGGCACAAATAGAAAAGTATTAAACATTTAATCATTTTCAGCCATTTTTTTTACCAGCAGAATACATTTTTTCTTAGTGATTAGCTTGCTCTCTTCAGTGCAGAATTGTCATCAACCTATTAATATCAGGGATGTGCTATAAATGTACATCATTGTTTGTAATTCTTTTGGACAAGTTGTCCATCAATGCATATCGACATGGAAGCTTTGAAAGAGGCAGGTATGCATATGACGGATGTCTAAAATGTTCATTTCCCTTATAACTATCCTATTTTCTTACCAGTCCTCCTCACTGACATTCCAGGTGACAGCTTTTATAGGCAGCTATGCAGCACAGATCACACTGTGAGCCAATATTTAAGAGAGGTAATTTCACATATTTTTAATTGCTCACTTCAACTATTCATCAGTATGCAAGCCCAACTAGATAATATCTAATAATATTTTTACATTCTGCTCACAATATCCATGGCAAAACTAGTCAGATACAATGCAGATTTTGCAGATTTTGAAGAAGCCAAAAGTGACCCGTAAATGAATCACCTCCAGACCCTAAATTTGTGGGGGCTCACTCTAAAAGACACCACCTATGCCATTGTGGTGGTTGTTGTTACTGTGTTTTACTTAGCATGCTCAAATCATTTGCAACTGCTCAGGTGAATCCAACAAAGGAGAATATTTGTAGCTCAAGGTTGACATGAAAGGGTTTTGGTGCTAGGTAACGTCATCAGTTTCATTACCTAAACTAGGTAACATCATGTTACCTAGTTTGGGTAATGAAATGTCTGCAAGAAAATAAGCAAGCTCAGAGAGTACTCAGGGCCTATCAGGGTGAATCATATTTGACAGTTTCTGGGAGTCTGAAATTCTTTCCACAGTAGTTAACATAACCAAATAACAGGGTTGGAAGGGTCTTTGGAAGTCTTCTTCCAAATCCCTGCACAAACAGGAGACCCTATACCAGTCCAAATGGCTGTCCAGTCTCTTCTGTCTAACCTCTGAAATTTCACTGGTTAATTGTTCTCACTGTTAGGAATTTTCTCCTTAGTTATAGGTTGCTTCTCTCCTTGATTAGTTTCCATCCATTGTGTTTTGTCTTGCCTTCTGGTGCTTTGGAAAATAGGTTGATCCTCCTCTTCTTTGTCGTTGATCAAGCCTGAAGTAATCAAGAGAAGAGTTTGGGACTTCTGCACTGGAAAAGGGACACCAGAGCTATTAAGAAAAATGAAGAGTGGGTGGCTTAATATATATTCTCTTAGTGCAGCCAGTGCCAGTTTACAATCCAAAAGCTGCATACGTGGTTAATTCTCTAGTAATAGTTCCCTTTCTATTGTTTTTTTTTAACAGATCCCTCTCCATTCATTTCTGCACTATTAAAACATTTCTCTTACTCAGTTTTGTTACTGCACCATGTGTTATGAGAACATGATGATACGCCTTATCACAAAATCATTTCCTTTGATACTGCTAAAGAATATCCTTTCTCGAACTTGAACTTTTATGTTAATTAGTTTATAATGATGACTGCAGTTGCTTGATTTATCTGAATGGCAAGAATAAATTCCAGGGTTATCAATCTGCTCTGGAATGTGCAGGGAAAACACGGAGAACAAGCCACAATCTTGACTGTAGGGCTAACTTGGCAAGATAACCTTACCTTAAGCAATCATGTTCTTTCCTTTGGTGTACATCAACAAGCATGGAAAGGAGGCTAGGACTGTTTGCAATCTTGGATACGATCTAGCACTCCATAGCAGGATGCCTGCCTGTTCTGCAGGAACATTAGCATGCTAAAATCATGGTGAATCTGTCTCTGTTGAAGGAGAGGACAGGTAAACTTTAGTTACTGGCAGGTCTAGGCAAAGATAAAACACTTACAGGGCTGGGCACAGCCCAGGCAGGCCTGGTTATCATTTCATCTTAGGGCCTGCCCCACCAACTGCCTTAGCCCATAAAGCTGGTTGCCAGAAATTCATGTCTGCCAAAGCTGAACTAACTGAGAAGGAGACAAAAGAGAGAGGGAGGTGTGGCTTAACAGAAGGGAAGGTAAGATACTAAGAAGCTACAACTAGCAAAAATAATGCTGACACTGGTGCCATATTCGGCCGTAGGCAAATCAACTGAACTCTTGTTCCTCTTGCTTTAAAGTAGTTATTTCAGTCTAGGGTCTTACAAATCTGTTTGGCTACAGTTCCCAAAATTAACAATTGGCATAGAGTGCAACTTTAATTGACCCCACTCTTTGCTAGGTGGGAATTAAAGAGTCATAGTCCAATTTTGCTTGGATTTACCAAGTTCAGAAAGGCTGAATTAGATTCTGCATTGGAAAATGTGACTTATTGAGACATTTCTCAATGGTCATGCTGGGGCTGAGAAATATACTGTCAAAACCAGGGGTGAAATTCAACCACCTCAGCCCACCTCGGGAAAGGTGGTAGGGATCAGAGGTGGTATTCAGCAGATTCTGACCAGTTCTGAAGAACTGGTAGTGGAAATTTTGAGTAGTTCGGACAACCAACAAATACCACCTCTGACTGGAGATTATATGATATCCTTCCCCTGCCGTGCCCACCAAGCCACGTCCACAGAACCAGTAGCAAAATAAATTGAATCCTACCACTGGTAGGGATGATTTGAATCGGTAAAAAATCATCCCAATCACCCCAGTTGCTATTACTATTATAACAAGCTACGCCCACAGAGCCGGTAGGGAAACATTTTGAATTTAATTCCTGGCAAAACCTTCCAGTTTCAAATATAACATGTAGAAAACTGTTGTGGGTCTGTTCCAGTGGTGGGATTCAAATTTTTTTACTACCAGATCTGTGAGCATGGCTTGGTGGGTGTGGCAGGGGAAGGATACTGTAAAATTTCCAGTTAGGAATAGTATTTGCCGTTCTCCAAACTACTCAAAATTTCCGCTACCGGTTCTTCAGAACTGGTCAGAATCTACTGAATACCACCTCTGTTCTGTTCTATCCCCTCTCAACTCCGTACTCAGAACATCATTTTATTGATCTAACTTTCTTCTGAGAAGACTGATACATTATTAGGTTGGTGACCTTCCCAAAAACCTTTCATGGGATTTTAGGTAGGCTTATCTGGAGAACTCAAGAAATCTGATATAAATAGGTCTTGCTTTCATTGTTGAAAACATTTTGGAGAAGACTTCAGTAATGTTGGAGAAAGCCCTGTTACTGGAAATGCTGGAGAAATATCTTAAAGAAATTCTTGAGGTTACAAATTTCTATTCTTGTTCTAGAAGGTTTGTCACTTCAGCAGGAATGGCAACAGTCCTGAAACTGGAGACACATCCAGGTATAATTTGATTGAATGCATGTGACAATTAATGAACTGATACTGCCAAACACAGCAGATTTTTATTTTCCTATTAAGTCCAACAATACAGGCAATGAATTAGCAGCTCTCCATTTCTTAAGAGACAAGATTCTTCTTGGAGATTATCCAGTAAAAATTGACAATTGGTTCATGTTTCTCTCTTTCATCATCAGTAGATATATGTATGCATATTGGCATACATACATGCACATATCAACTTGCATAATAATTTCAGAATGACATTCAAATTTTCCTTATTTTATTTGGTCACTCCACTGAAAATCAGTCCAGGCTCCTTACAGTTGAGGTCTTCAAGAGAGCAATCAGAAAGTATGTACTGTAATCCAAAGGAGGGGAAATGAGAATCACTAATACAAGGAATCTTGCACAGCCTAGTTGAGTGAAACAGTAGATAATATTCACACCTTCTGGGATCTGTCCTTGTGATATTGTTGCCTAAAGGAATTCTCCCTATTAAAGAGAAAGCTAGATCAAAGGGAAATAAAACATGCTACAATGTGTAAAGAATGAAGAAGATAATGACATCTGAATGACCTTTGGAATACCCTGCTGAACCTTGAACATTGTACAGCCTACGAGTTCTCCTTTGCACTTTTGCCCTACCAGTTCTCATTCAATTTGGTGAAAGAGATTGCTTTTGAAATGACTTTCAAAGGAGAGAGGATTATTGTTGTTGTTTTTTGGGGTAAATCTTTATGGGCGGAGTCTGAAGTTGGGTGAATATTTACATAGGGGATGGGCAAGGGATGAATGTCCTGTCCTTTTTGTACAAACACCTCTGCAATTCCTGAGTGCCCACACTTCAGTCCTCAAGGGTTGTAACTAAGAGAAAACATTCCTTGGATCTTTCCCTTCCTTCCTTTCTTCCTTCCTTCCTTCCTTCCTTCCTTCCTTCCTTCCTTCCTTCCTTCCTTCCTTCTTTCCTTCCTTCCTTCCCTCCTCCCTCCCTCCCTCTTCCTTCGTTCCTTCCTTCCTACTTCTTTCCTTCCTTCTTTCCTTCCTTCCCTACTCCCTCCCTCTTCCTTCCTTCCTTCTGTTCCGTCCAGAAAGAAGCGCATGAGACCAGGTTCCAACAATAAACTCTTTTATTAAACTCACTAAGCAATAGTAACGGAACAACAGCCCAAGCCGCGGCAGCCCTTTTTATAGCAGCTTGCCTGCGGCTTGTGGCCAATGACACCGCTTTAACTGTTCCCGCCATTTGGTGGGTTAAACCAAATTGGTTCTCTAATAGCCAATCCGCGAATGGCCTTTTTGGCCAATCAGAATAGGGAACTTGGAGCCTACCAAGTTCCATACAGAACACCTTCCTTCCTTCTTTTCTTGATTTGTGTGCTGCACGTCACATCTAGAGGTGACTCTGAGTGATTTGCAAACATTAATGGTGATATTGTCTCTGCTATGCAGCTGGAATTTCTGGGAAAGTTCTTCATGGAGACAAATTTTGAGAGATTGTCCAACAGGTTTCTTTCCATGTTAACTTTGTGGACAAATTCAAAAGGCCATTGAGGCTCTGCACTGATTAAAATATATTTGTGAAGTAACATTTGAATGCTAAAGTTTTAAAAACCTGGTTTGGGGGGGGTGGGAGGGTGTCCTTGGTGCTTTCTAAGCTTGGTTGTTTTCTTGCAGATGTTTCATTATCCAACTAGATAACATCAGTGCTAGTCTTTAGCACTGATGGTGAAACCTAGTTGGGTAATGAAACATCTGCAAGAAAACAACCAAGCTTAGAAAGCACCAAGGAACCCTCGTTTCAACCCTCAGCTACAAATATTGTCCTTTGTAAGTCCAGTTCTACATTAGGCAATCAGGAACAGAAGTAAATTGCTGTTGCTTTTTTCTTTTACTCTGACAGGCTCCCCATCTTTAATTATTACATGCATGGACAGTAGATAAAATATATTTATGCTAGGAAGACTAATAGCTTGGCTGCCTGTAGAAGAGGGGACCGATTGTTTGTTTATTTATTTGTTGAACTTCCAGATAACTTGCTTAGATTCCCTGCAAAGGCTCCTTGTGCACTTATTTTTAAGCAGTAACAGATAGATCTCAAACTATTGGAATTTTTAACATAAATATAAAACATAAAACTCACATTTAAGTATTTCAGTTTTAAAACTGTATTACATTTTAAAAAATATAAAATAAAAAAGAGCAAAGAAAATGAGTTTTAAAAAGTGGGGGAAAAGATTTAAGAGAAAAAAATAGGGAGTAGAAACAACCACAACAGCAAAAAAGCTACAGAAAAAAAATAAACTTTCAACTTTCTTTAATATAGATAAAAACCTATAAAACAATGACCTTTTAAAGTAGAATAATGGACAACAAAACATTATATTTCTATCATTATAAACATGCAGAAAAAACAATTACTGTCAACTTCCCTTCCATCGAGGACCTGTATACTACACAAGTCAAAAAGAGGGCTGTGAAAATATTTACAGATTCCTCACATCCCGGACATAAACTGTTTTAACTCCTTCCCTCAAAACAACGCTGTAGAGCACAGCACACCAGAACAACTAGACACAAGGACAGTTTTTTCCCAAAAGCCATCACTCTGCGAAACAAATAATTCCCTCAATATTGTTCAACTATTGCAAAGTCTGCACTACTATTACCGTTAATCTTCTCATCACTCCTTATCACCCATCTCCTCCCATTTGTGACTGTATGACTGTAATTTTGTCGCTTGTATTCTGACGATTTATACTGACTGTTTCCTAGTATGATTTAATTGCTTATTGTACCCTTTTGACTATCATTAAGTGTTGCATGTTACGATTCTTGACTCTTGACAAATGTGTCTTTTATTTCTAAGTACTGTAAACTGAGAGCATTTTCACCAAAACAAATTCCTTGTATGGCCATTTGGCCAATAAAGAATTCTATTCTATTCTATTCTATTCTATTCTATTCTATTCTATCCTACTGCTAATCATCAAAGCCCAAGGTCTTTTTCTTTTCCAGTTTCAATCAAAAAAATTCCAGGAGTAGTTTCCAGGTAGAAACAAAGCTAGTTCAAGTCTTTTCTTTAATTTTCTTTAATCAAAGCAGTCTATTTCACAATTTCTACCAATTCCATTAACTTTACCATCCATTCTTCCATTGTGGGCATGTGTGAGTCCTTCCATTTCTGTGCATATAAAAGCAATGCTGCTGTTGTCACTTATTAAAAATATGTGTCAAACTTCTTGGACTGATATTGTGATCCTTATAATTTTCCCAGTTTCTTCAAAAATAACCTGTCTGTAGAATACAGTACCTACTCATAACTCTCACAGTTTTAAGTGAGGACTCCATGGTCAGTAGCAAGAAGGGTAGTTAATTGGTTGAGCTTTCCATTTGGGATGTTGAAAAGTTCTTAATCTGATTAGCTACCAATATTCTGCCTTTGTATTGTTGTTATTTTTAAGCCTTTTAAACAGAAAAACTTACTAAGGAAGAGTTGCTAAACCGGGAAGGAATTTCAACCATTCTAATGTCACCTGACCCACTCTGCTTAGTGGAGAACTTTAATCTCTTTATTACAGGATATAAGGAAGAATTGGTAATCAGCCATTTCTGATTCTGTCCTTCAGAGCATTGAAGGTGATCTTTGGACATTGGAGAGTTACACCTGTCTTTTTCCATTCCAGCAGACTTCTCTTTCATCTAGGCTAATCCTAAAATATAGGATTCCAAAAGAGCTTATCATGAGTCATAATTACTCTCCCACCCCCTGCCTTTGTGAATAGACAACTTAGAAGCAGCTTTCTTGGATACAAAGCAAGAATATTGTCTCTTTTTTGAAAGGAACTCATTTGAAAATTATTTCCTTTCGCTCTTCAATGCAACTTTTATACATCTACAATGGCAGGTCTGAACATATGCTTTTATTCTCCCAAATACTCCAAGAGATTGACGAATTGGTAAAATAAACAATAACACATCTTTAGACACCACTGTAAAATCTTATCATACGTACTGGTAACAGTAGAAACCTCAATTCTGCAATGAAAATTAGAAAAAGCAAAGCAGTGTTTGCCAAATTCATTAGTAGGGAATGTCAATAATTTTGAGACATGATAGTGAGTGGATTTGAGAAAGGCAACAGAGAACACTAACACTAACATGGATGCATTTATTAGATAGATAGATAGATAGATAGATAGATAGATAGATAGATAGATAGATAGATAGATAGATAGATAGATATACAGTATATAAAATGTGTATGGTGTGTATACATACTAGCTCTATACCTGTGCTTCATTACAAAACTATGTGATTGGGCTTAGTTTTTTGGGAGGAAAATAAGGAGGAAAAATTGTGCCTCTGCCGACCAGCATCCATCAGTATTCATCTGGCTAGCATCCTATCAGTGTGTCAGAGAACTGAGGGCTGTTTGAAAACTGAAGCAGTATTTGCTATGTGAGCAAAAAGGAGACAGCAAGGAACCTGGGTGTGGCTTCGGTCAACTGTTCTGTATTAAAGCTGGTTGCTGCTATGAAACTAAAACTTAAACTCCTCTCCTCTGCTTGGATTTTGCATTTGGAACAGATTTATTTTCAGATGGGGAGGGGGAGTAGAATTACTTAGCATCAGAGCATGTTAATAATAATATACAAATACGAATGTTCTGATGGTCATTTCGAAAAATCCTTTCTCAGTGAGCACCTAGAAGCCAAGAGGAACATATGTGCTAAATTTCAAGTTCGTAGGCTTTACGATTCTGGAGATTTTGTGATGATGCATGAGTAGTATTTCATATATATATATAGATATATAAAATAAAATATATATAATAATGTGTATATGTGTGTATGATATGTATATTGATATATATATCATATGTATATTAATATACATATCATATGTATATTAATATACATATCATATGTTTATTAAGAAAATTTACATGGCCTCCAGACTCATTCACAGTGACTCCAGGCAACTAATAGAAATGAAACCCCAATACAAAACACAATCACTACCACCATCAACCCCCCCACACACACACACAGAGTAATCAGAATCAAACCAATCATTTGATGGGTTCCATATCGCTCTGATATGGTGACATAGGCTGTGGAGAAGGCCCCTGCATATTCCTTGGACAGCAAAAGTGACTAACATGCAAGTCCTTGAGTACATAATGCCAGACATGTCAGTGGAAGGCAAAATCATGAAACTTGCATGTTACTCACTTTGACCATGTCATGCAGAGGAATTCATTGGAGAAAGCAATTATGTTTGGAAGTGTTAGCAGTAAAAGGAAACCAGGCCATCAAAGAAAATGGTGGCTTGACAGCATGAAAGCTTACACCAACCAAACCATAGAAAAACTCAAATAACTAGTGTAAGAGCAGAAGGTGTGGAGATATTTGAGCCATAGAATTGTCAAGAGTTGGACTTGAATGGATAACATTGTAATCATATCACCCTGGGGTCCCCAGGCCCACTAGCAAAAACCAGGTCTTCAAGGCCTTTTGAAAGAGTGTTAAGGTAGGGACCAATTTTATTTCCGCAGGGATGATATACCACAAGAATGGAGCCAGATGTGATATTCAGCCAGTTTGGACCGATTCTGGCATACCGGTAGCAGAAATTTTGAGTAGTTTGAAGAACCAGCAAATAACACCTCTGGTTGGTCCTGCCCACCAACCCCTGCTATTTCCTCTCCTATATTCCTTTATGTTTTTAGCTCAGCAGAGCGGATTGCCCTGCCACAGCTGTGCTAAAAAACTGCTTGCTTCACCAGTGGTGACATAGAGGGCAGGTTTTGAGCTCTGCTACCATGCGCAAAGCACTCTCTCATAAAACCAGTCGGAAAAAATTTGGAATCCCACCACTGGATGGTACTACCATGGAGAAGGTCATTTTTCTTGGTCTTACTATCTAGATCTCCTTAGGAGAGGGGACCTGTAATATCCTCTATCTTCCCACTCTGGTGGGTCATGTAGATGTTGGGTAGTTTTCTAGATCTTGTTGGTTTCTCAAAGTTTAATCAAATGTTAAGATAAAAGATTTGTGTTCATTGTTTCTTAAAAGTATGCAAAACATACAGGAGCGATTCTGCAATGTTTCCCACCAAGTGAGCCATTTCATCCTTGTAAAAGTATTTCCTTCATTTTGTGATCATTTTGTACCTCATTATCAAATTAAAGTGCACTAGCATAACTACAACAAAGAAAGATAAAAGAATGTGCTGAAAAGAGACTTCTTTGGAAGTGGCTTTACAAGATACACTACAATCTGTTGGAAAAGGAGACAAGAAGGTGGGAAAAGTGATCTTGAGTTGAATTCTAGAGGAAATAGTAGAAGGTTTTTTAGCACTCATTGTTGAGTGAAACTCATTTTGTTTCCTGTTCCATCCATAAACAGAAACCCAGGGCAGGTTTGTTAAAAAAAAATAAATATTGGGATAAATGAATTCCAGCCAATTTAGGAACTTGCAAGAAACCACAAGAAAAAAGCAGACATGGCAGGAAAGCTTTTGAAACTTGGTACTTTTCGCTGAATTTCTGCCTGAACTGGAACAGAACCACAATAATTAAATATATAAAGTGGGAGACAAAGACTGAAATTGATCCTATTGCCTGAAATCTCATTGTTCTGAATGAGTGTCTTACTGTATTTCCTGACAGCAAATACTTGTTCCTGCACTTAATTAACTGTAAGCTGCCCCAAACAATTAAATTCAGAATTGGATACTGTCAATGAAGCATAGTAATTTAAAACCATAAAACAGCCATTCATGATTCATCATAAACACATGATAATGAATTCACACCAAGAAAAAGATGCAAATAGATGATAATCAGACATCCTCCCTCTAAAAGCTTAAGAATATAACTTGTATAACTTTGATGTGCATTTTTGGACTATAGATGAAGGAAGAACGTGCACAATTTCTCCCATGGAAATCGCCTCTCATTTTTTAAATGTACACATATATTTTATATTTGCTTTTAATATTTAGATATATATTCCACACCCTTCTGCTAACCTATTGTTCCATGTAATTGTGCAGAGATTATTACATGTATTATATGCTTCTATTTTGTCCATGGCTGCCTATGACAAGTCATGGAATATACAGTAATTGCTTGCAGACTCTAGTTGTGTGCTTAAAAGATTAATAGTTAATATGGAGGAAGACATTTTTAATTGTAATAATGGCTAAGGTGCTGAACTAGGACTTAAAACCCTTAGCTTTGAAAGCTCACTGAGATTTGGTGGCAAAAAAATATTATTTTTTATTTCATGAACTATTTTATCCCAAAGCCTTGTTGTTGAAGGAAAAATTAAGGGGAAAGTGTCATGTATAATCCCAGAGGAAAGACAGAACATAATAATCTTTTTCTTGGATCTTTATCTTATGATATGGGGCCTTCAGCAACTTAGGTGGCCTAAAAAAGTTGATAACACATAGACTAATTTAAGTAAAATCACATAAAATGTACTGTGATGGCCCAGAGGACCATCTATGAGATACACATATATGGAGGAGCTTTCAGTACACATTGTTGTCAGTTGTCAATGGGAATTAACAGCTGTCCACAGTAATTATGGACAGGACAAGTGGCCTATATTGTAATTAAATCCCCATAATTAAGTCCCAGTTGGAATTGTGTGCTTTTATCATTGGCAGGCAGTGCTTCTTTGCTCTCATTCTTCAGCTATGTGCATTGACATCTGTTAGTAACTAATTACTTCTTCAAACTTCATCCATGATCTCTTGCACTTCCTGTAAAGAAATGTTGAGAGCACCTTAATGAACAAATTAATTATGTGCAGCCCGTGTTGAGAATTAGCCTAATTAATAGCACTGCCGATCCCCTTTTCCCTAGCTTTAAAATGCAGTTGTCTAAAAAATCCTGCTATCCATATTTATAAGCCATGGGACACTTTGACAGGTGATAGTGTTGTGATGAAAAAATGGTCAAGGTTGCCATATTTTATTTTCTTACATGACAGCTGATTATGATGTGTTCAGTTTATTTCATCACTGTAATTCTCTCTGCATATTTAAATGTGGAGATTTAAGGGGTTCATAATCTGAGGGATGGCTATTAGCCATAACAGCTAAATGTAATCTCAATTTTCAGTGGCAGAATAACCAAATATTTAAAATCATCCACGCTGGCTTTTCAAGAGCTTAAATGAGATTTAGTTTTGGTCTGATTCAGTATAGGAAGACCTTGTGATCTTCACCAAAGGTTTTGGTCCTTGTATTTCAATTTGAAAGATTCTCAAACAACTTGGGTGATGAATTCAGACTTCTGTTCCTATTTGTAAAGCCATTCCTCTAATTCCCGGCACGCAGGCTGGATGCGTCATGTACTGGCCATGCCCACACCCAGTTTAGCAAAGGAGGAAAGCATCACGTGATGCCACCTGACGATGTGAGTTTGATACCCCTGGCCTAGATCAAAACCTACTCTTGTCCACTTCCCAGACTTATTTTCATATGATTCAGACTTATGCTAAATAAACATTGTAGGAATTGTCAAGACATTCAGTCAGAGAACAAATGCCTCCATTGGGGAGTTGAACTTTCCTTCCTTGAACAGCAACTTACAACTTAAAAAAACCTGTAAAGCAAACCCACTTTGATTTCAGGTGGAGAAGGAAAGCAAGACCATGTGTTTACAATAAGGTAAAGACCAAAGGCCAGCTTAGAAAACCGATTTCATCTGAATAATAAGAGAAACTACTTGACTGCAAGAACAACTGAACAAGAGAATGAATTGGCCTTTGGGCTGTTTCTCACAGGAGACACTCCTTGAGGTTGTTTGCCCCAAAAATTCCTGCATCAAGCAAGGAGGTTTCTGTGGATGACCTTGAAGACACCTTCCAACTCATTAATTTTAGGGTGTTATCAGAATGCAGCTGTAGTATAAGGAAAATTAAATAAAAAGAGAATGTGGTCATGCATGCAAGCCTGTCTCTTTCATAGTCCCAACATTTTTCCAAGGACATTTAGACACATCTTTTGGCACAAGGTGGCTCAGATGCTTTATTGCTGAGGAGAGGGTGAAAACAGGTTTGAATTTAACTGCTCTTAACTTTGACACTGCATGGGATAAAGGCAGGGGGCAAAAAAGGAATGAGCTCTTTCAATAAAACTATTTCCTTGATAAAGATAATACAACACAATTATCCTTGGCACTGAAATGAGCTTCCTTGAAGCAACTCTTCTTTTGGTTTCCACTTCCAGGAGGGCTTCTGTATGCTTCCCTCCTTACCCTAGTATTCCCAAGTTGGAGTTCAAATAAACAGCCACCATTTTTCTTGAATGTCAAGGCAGTTGCAAGTTTTTCTTTCCCTTGAAAGTTATTTCCTCCCTTTCTCATACCAACATTTCCACAGAATTTTCAGGAAGGGAAGATATCTCAATTGGGTTCATACAACACCAGACACTGGGCTAAAGTTGAGGTTCAGTCCTTTCTGGGAATATTGTGAGAATCCAGTCATTGTCTTGGGATGTTGTATGAATGATCTCATTTAATATGGTTTGTTTAGTTAGGCTATGAACAGGGAATTTTGCTTTGCAAAGCTGGCTTTAAAATTTATCATTTTGTTCCACCAAGTCTAGTTCTTTCAGGCTCATCCCTTGTCATCTTCTCTCAAGCTCTTTTTTGTTGATGTCTCCACCTTTTTATTTCTTTTTCTCCTTGTCATATAATTCAATTTCCCTCCTTAATGAAACAATATTAGACTCCTGTGTGTCTGTCAGTTCCTATACTCAGTCATTATCTTCTTTTCAACCTTCCTGTTACCACATTCTGAAACTTGGCTTATGCCCCTTCTTTGCCCCATCACAGCTCCAGATGCTATCTTCATGATCTATGGCAATCTGCATACTTGACTTGTATCCTCATGCAGAACTGTAAAACAATTTGAATTGCTTTTGCATAAGTGATATATACCTATATGTGTTTTATGTGTGTTTGTGTGTGTGTGTATGTGTGTGTGTGTGTGTGTAGAGAGATGTGTGTGTGAGAAAGTGCTATTTTATATACTATAAAAAGTCTACTAAAAAAAACAACTTATACAAACCAAATGCCTCATTACCAAGGTAACAACCAAACTCCAACAAGAGAAGACATATAAGAACATTATTCAGATTAGCACAAACATACTGCATCAACTTGGAATACTAGAGAAAGAAAAAAGACCACCCATACAACATCTAATATATATATTAGATGAGAGAGAGAGAGAGAGAGATGATAGATGAGAGAGAGGGAGGAAGAAGGAGAGAGACCAAGAGTTTGTAGGCAATCATTGGCTAATTAGGAGCGTATGATCCAGAAACATTTAGAAAACTGAATGCTTTTTCTTTTATCTGCTATTGTCAGCCTTACCACGTTGACCAAATAAGAAAGAAGACTAGATATGCTAATTCTTATTTATTATGCAACTGCATTAACAAAATCCTGCAAGTCTGAAAATACAATTCTGCCACTATTGCCTTTCTCCTCTGAAAAACTAGAGAGGATCCTTTCTGAGCCCCACTCACTGTCCAGCTATTGGATAGCTGTCTCTTATCGGGCATTCCCTAGACAGCATCTCATAACCCTGTCTCCCAAAGTCTTTCCCGCATGCCAACACATCTATTTATTTTGTTTCATTTGCAGTCAGTAAAGAAAGCAATACTTCACTTCATCCTCCGGGAAAGATTGAAGGCAAATGAGATCCAGACAGAAGAAGAATATCATGGCTCCAAAATCTAAAGAACTAGTTTGGACAAAACTCAGCAGCACTTTTTCGTATGGCTGTTGAAAAAAATAGGACCGCCAACATGATTGCCAATATCCAATGATGGATATAGCACAAGAAGAAAAAGAAAGAAAGCAAAGTACTGGACATACAATACAAGGCAAAGTGACAAAACTATACATGGGAATGTTTGATGCTTTCTACCAGCATCAACAACAATAAAGTAATTTAGGCAATGGCCTGGAAACAGGGAGATCCCGTTTTAAGTCTATCCTCAGGCATGAACGCCACTGGATAACCTTGAACCAATCATTCTTCCCTCTGTTTGACCTATTTCACTGTATTGCTGTGTGGAAAAAATAATAGAGACAATATTATGAACATTTCCTTCCACTCATAAAGGAAAGGAGCAATAGAAATTCAATAAATAGATGGGTGAGATCCTATGAATTTAACAGAGCAAAGAATGCACCTTCTTCAAGAAAAATGTATGTTGTCTTACTGAGTATCAAGAACTGAGTAAATATGAACTCTATACAATCGCTCTCCTCCAAAGCATTCCTTTTTCAAAATTTCTTGTTCCAATTTGTAGAATTTGAAATTACTGCTTTTTTTTTTTCTCCCACTAACTACTAATCCCCACATATAAATTTGCACAGACATGGATGGTGCCTATTTTATAACTCATTAATGTAGTGCAGAATCTTTGCACCTCACCATTTCTCTGTTTGAAAAGAGCTAAGTTACAGCCATTCAGCTTCTTTCAAAGACTGCTTCAACTGCTGTTTGCACCGTGGCATTTCAAGGAACATGGACACAACTGATTGATGTGTAACTGGGTCCTAGGCTGACTGGCATTAAACGGCTTTCTAGAAAGTCATTTTAAACCAGGTTAAAATGATGAAGCCTCTGTTATGCTAATCTAAGTTTGATAAACAACAGTCTTTACAGGCTTCATTAAGCACCTTTGAATTGCAAAGAGTCCAGAGAAATTCAAGGGCTAAAGTAGAAAGCTATTCAACATATTAATGACTCTGTGTGTGTGTGTGTGTGTGTGTGTGTGTGTGTGAGAGNGGAGGGAGGGAGGGAGAGAGAGAGAGAGAGAGAGAGAGAGAGAGAAACTCAGTAACCAGTTCTTCAATTATTTTTTGTGTATTGTTCAGAAACAGCTATGTGTTTAGTGAATGCATTCACTCCACCTTGAACTGAATTTCTTCATTGGCATGGCAAATTAACCAAAAGAATGGTCCATACCATAACAGATTCTAAAAAATCCTCCCCCCAATCCCCAAAATAAAAATGCCTAACTAAGTTAACACCAACTATTAACTATGTGATCTGGTGGGGGAAGATGCTGCAGGGAAAAGTGTCAAACAAATAAATATGACTGCCATGACTGCCCAACTGAAGTCTTGTCCCCTTTCTGTATTTATCACACATTAAAAGGTTTCAGGACCCTTTTGTCAGGGTCGACATCTTGCCTTTGTACAGATAACAATGAAATCATGATATTTTACATCCTCTTTCTTTTCTTTCTTCCTTCCTTCCTCCCTCCCCCCCTCCCTCCCTCCCTTCCTTCCTTCCTTCCTTCCTTCCATTCTAGTTGATGGACCTTGGCATGAATTTAAATCTGGTGCATTGCATGTAAATCAGACAAGGAAGGTGTTATGCAGGGAAACTTAGAGGGCTGGTGAATAGCACTCTTGATACCTGTCGGCAGGGGTGGGATTCTACTAGTTTGCACTATTCGCTAGAACCGGTTGTTAACATTCTAAGCAGTTCAGAGAACCGGTTGTTAGAAGAATTTACTGGCCTAATCCTGTAAGGAAGGCAGGAAGGAAACATTCTGGTGTTGCTTATAGAAACTACCTCTCCATTAACCCTTATTACATTCTTGGCAGGACTAGACTTCCTGTCTCAGGAACTTCTCTTGAGTTTTTTTTCCTCCTTTGCTGGTACTTTGCTTGTGTAGAGTGATCATTTAAAGTTACAATGGCACTGAAAAAAGTGACTTATGACCATTTTTCACACTTATGACTTTTGCAGCATCCCCACAGTCATGAAAGGCCAGGCGAGGAGATGCATGCCTTGATGTGAGTGAGGTTGAGTTGGCCACGCCCAGCCAATAACATGATCACCAAGCCACGCCCACCAACTAAGCCATGCCCACAGAACTGGTTGTTAAAAAAATTGAATCCCACCCCTGCCTGTCAGTTCCCCTGCCTGATGTACCCCTTCCTGTTCAACATAAACAAAACCTAAATGGACTGATTTCAGGGTCTTCCACTTCACTTGAAGGATTCAGCCTAAGTTATGAATGAAAGCGGACAAGGGAACATGCAGCTCCAGCTGAGACTACTGCCTCGTTTTGCCTAAGGTTAGGACTGGATCTGTCCAGTATAACTTCCAGCCATAGTTGGCATCAGATATAGCATCCTTGTACAAATTAGTATTGCATGTGATGATCAACCTCCATCTTGATCAGCCCTTTCCACTGCAGTGCATATTGTCTCCCTGAGCTTTGCAGTGGGTGGATGGTTTTCATTTGTGATCTCTCATTTCAGAACTCTGGAAATGGTCAAACTTGAATCAGTCCAGAACACTTCAATGTATTGGTGCCCCACTCTGTCAAGTTTCTCTAAGACTACAAGCTGACCCAGTTTTAATATTTCACAGAATAATAGAGTGGAACCCACGGGCACCATCCAAGATGTGATGGCACCACTGAAGCCCTGTTCCTTTTTTTTACATGCAACTTACCCTGGTAAAATAGTTGACTACTTAGGTAATGTTGGAACACTCAAACCAAAATTTAGTCGTCAGCTCTTCTTTCGGATGAAAGATCTAGGATTCTTCTCTCCCTGCTACAAATAAAGCTTGATATCTCTAGTTCTATTCTGATATCATTAAAGAGCCACGGTAGTACTGCAGGGTACTTCTGCTGGCTACCAGCTGCCTATAATTTGGCAGAATGAATCCCACCAGGCTCATCCAACTGAGTCGGAAGGTAGAAAGACTCCACCCATTTTACTCCTGGGTCTAACAACCCCCGTTATCCGACACTCTGAAAACTGCTTAGAGAGGGCTGTAAAGCACTATGAAGCTGTATATACGTCTAAATGCTATTGCTCTCTAGATGGGCATTTATGAGATGATAAAAGGGTGGTGATTTTTTTAGCCCTTCACATAGACATATAGTCTATATTTCACATAGACATATAGTCACATATTTCATGTGTCTATGTGATTAGACACATAATATAGATTTATATTACTATAAAACCTTTGTGCCCTGGGTAATTTCAACCTTCAATATCATTGATCATGGATTTTACTTTTGTTTTCGTTTTTGAGGTTGTGTGTGGCCATGAACCTTGAGAATTAGAGATACAGTTTTATGGTGGTTCTGCTCTTGTTTTGGTGAGCAGTTCCAGTCAGTCTTGTTGCAAGAGGAGAGGTTCAGTCCTTGGGCACTTCAGTGTAAGATATCTCTGAGTTTAGCCCTCTTCTCCATTTCATTTAGCATCTACATGAAACTGCTAAGGGAGACCATCGATTATCTGAAGTTAGGTATTTGAATGTTAAAATAATGTGTCAAAATTTTATCTTGCATTTCTTTTAACTATTGTTATTGCCTTGTATGCTGTCCTGGGAAAATGTGAACCTGAAGAATATCATAAAAACAGTTTATTCGATAAAATGAAAATGCATAATTTGATGGACGATAAATGGCATCTATTTTTTTTTCTAATTAAGGAACAATGGCACTTCTCATAGATACAATGCAAAAACTCGTGAATATTGTTAATGAGGCAGACTGGGGATAGGGATATGTTTTATTTTTTGGTGGGAAATAATTTCCACAGCAACCTCCAGCCTTCTTGGCTTCCCACACTTTGAGTCAATGTCATTCTAGGCTCAGGCTATATGCAGAATCACATTACTCCCATTGTTTCTGCTTGCTCCACCAGATCTAGTAAGAGGGAATGCTTTAGGTCCCTCCTCTCAAATCATGCCATCTTGGGGTTTTTTTTGAAAGAATTTCATTAATTTTTAAAAAACAAACATATACAAACAAAACACAAAACATAAAGAACATAAAACATATTTTTGGTTGATCCCGGGTTACATCTTTTTGTACAGACATAAATTCAAGTTCATGCTTACTTTTATATAGCACATATCTTATTTACTATTTTACATTTTCTATATAGCTTCTCCCCTCTTTTCACTCTCTTAATTCTATTTTATTTATTTCATCTCAATTTAAATCATTATACTTATATCCTTTGTCTGCCCTGTTTCAGCTGTCTATTATCTTTTTCTCATTAAACAAAATTTCTTCTTGTAATAACTGATTGGAGTATGACGCCTTGATATCTTTCCCCTAGGTTTAACACTTAAGATAACACATAATTTTCATTCGGATTCTGCATAGTACATTCTAAAGATACACTCAATATTTTAAAACAGGAAAAAAAATTTAAATATATGATTAAAACAACAATCCATAGCAATTGAAATTATATCATTAAAATTGATATTCATTTAAGTCTTAAACATTTTACACAATCCTTTCTAAATAAGTATTCATGCTTCTATGGGAACACTTTATAGATTTTGCTTAGTTACTTCCCCCCATTTCACTTATATCTTTAAAATATTATTGTAATGACAATGTTCCATTTCTTTTTTAGTTCAATTCTCAATATTTGATTTCATTTATTTTATTCAAAAAAAAATTTCGCTAAATTACATTAAATTATTTTTTATTCCCATTTATATAATCATATGTTGTTCCAATTTTCTACATTTATTTCAAATACAAATACAACCAACACATGTCTTATGTACCTTTGCAGGAATCTCTTTTCAGTTATATTTTTACCCATTATCTCTAGAATAAATCCTTGTTTCTTTACATCTTGTTTTCAAATCTTTGTAGCTTCTCTTCCCTTCTTTCCTCCCTTGCTTCTCACTCTACCCTTTTTACCCTCTTTGTCTCTTAATCTCCAACCCTCTTTCTGCTATCCTCTTTTCTGTTGCTTTCTGACGTTGTGTCCCACTTTTCACCTTATTTTCCCTTTTGGTTGTTTTTTTAAGTTTTAAATCTCCCATTCTCTTTCCCCCTTTCCCCTTTTCTTCCCCAGATAAAAGTTGCTTGCTTCATTAAAGATGGCTTTCTTCTTCCTCCCAAATCTTCTGTTCTTGTTAGTTCTCATATGTAGAAATTCCCATTTATAAAAATGAAAAAACAGAGCCAAAAGAGCCCTTCCCTCTTGTCCTCTTCTTTATATTTATAAATTCCATTTTTCAGTTCAGCCACAAGTAATATGCCATTTGTAAAAAAAAATTCTTAAACAACCCAAATGATTTAATCATTCACAATAAGAAATTTACCAAACAGTCCCAAAGTCACCAAGCAATCCAAATACACACAGTCTTTTCATTTAACACTTCTTCTTTTTTTTTCACTTTCTCTTCCTGGGGTTGTAATTCAGCTAACAAAAGTTCCAGTTTAAAATATATCCTTTTAGAAAGTCTTGTTTTATGATTTTGTACTAGTCTTTTTAAATTTAAATTCCAAGCAATCTCCTCCAGCCAAATCTTAATCTTAATTCTTATCCTCTCCCTTCCCCTGACAGCATTAAAAAAAGTTTTTTCCAGTGTTCAGAAATCTTTATTGTCCCCTTGGCTTTTTAATTTTCCAGTTTGATTACCTGATTGATGCCCAAAGCGGGTTTTCCCCAATTTCTCATTTCATCTGCTGTCACCGTAGGAAGGAGAGCTGCAAAAAAAACAAACTTTCCCTTTTCACTTTTCTTCGCTGCTTCCAGATCTTCTTAGGGAGCAATGTATTCTTTTTTTTCCAAAATTTAAATTTCCAGATATCTTGGATGCTGCTTCTCATCCCATCAGCCAAAACTTTCACTTTCTCAGACTTCTCAGCTTCCTCCTGCACATTCTTTTCCAGATGAAAGCTTCTTTGTGGCGGCCATTTCTGACCACCGCTCTACTGCTTTCGGAGAAGGGAGTTAAGCCAGCTGAGGGGGGGGTGCAACTCCCCCCAACCCCTGCTAGATCTCCCCTGTCCTCTATGGGGTAGCTATAGCCCCGAAGCCAGTTGGCTCGGGGCACTCCAGCGGTGAGCGCAGCAGAAACTGCGCATGATCACGGCGAGCCTTGCAAATCGGAAGTTCAAATCATGCCATCTTGTTGAGCCCCGGAGCTGTACCTTCTCAGTGGCAGCACCTGCCCTGTCATGTACAGCATTTCACAAGACAGACAAATGAACACAACACAGTAAGCCACAAGGCACTGAATCCCTGGCTGTTTCTCCAGGCATTTGGATCAGGTAGATAGATCAGCTTTGTTGTTATCAATGTGGAGTTTCCCCCCCTCCTCCTTTTTGATGAATGAGGTTATGGTTGATCCCTGATCATTGGTGGAAATATATAGTAGGCTTTTATGTCTTTTGATCTTTACAAGCTGCCCAGAGTCAATTGCAGAACCTACACAAATGACATGAAGCCAATTAAAACTCAGGAGAAGACATCATAAGAAAATTCCTCCGATGGTACTTGTTGAGATTAAGAATTAAAGGCAGCCAGGGATGATGTGATAGAGAGCTGTATAACAGAAAAGCAACAGCCTTCACAACAATAATCACCCTCAAAATCACCTCCTAAAGAATTTCTAATGCACTCTCAAAATAACTTAGAAAGACAAAACCTTTCTTTTTAGACATCTTGAATCAGATAAAAATCAGGGAAATCAGAAAAAGAAAAGTTGTCAAGCCATTAAGAAATCAATTTACTATGAGATACTGCCTTGGTTTTCAGAAATTGTGCAGTTTGGAAAGAAAATATCCTCCAGAGAAGTGCTTAATACCAGGAGTTTGAACTTCATCGTTTCCGAAAACAGCAAACTGGCGTAGATGCCAAATGTCAAACTTCATTGTAGAAGAAAGAAGAAACTCAACCAATGAATCAAAGTTCTTTTCATGATTCTATCTATATTATGCATTTGTAACACAGTTTGCCAATAAAAAGAAGTCCATGGAATGTCTCAGACTCAGCTCTTTCAAATCTTCACTTCAGCAGCAAAAATCAAATTGGATTCTTGCTGTGTAAAATGAATAACAGTAGGTGGGTGTTTCCAGTATGTCTTAGGAACTGAAGTGCTGAGTTTTACTAAGTGCATTGTAGTAGGCCAGCTATTTATAATAAAGAGTCTGGAGGGCATATTTTATTATCTTTGGAACTGCTCAGTCTTAACAGAAATAATAATCCAGTTGATGAGATAATTGAATGGAAATTCTGAAATTTTTTTAAAAATCGCTCAAATTATAGTTTGGCACAATTAGCTGTTGCTATCTTTCCCTAAAGAACACAGAAGGCATAGAATCTCTCAACATAGAATTTTATTGCTGTCTTTTTCAACTGAATGAATGTAATAGGAGGGCATGTCAGCTTTCAGGTGCCACCAAAATCTTCAGCAAACAGGTTGGAAGGATTGTTAATTTTGGTCTGTAGTGTGAACTTGACCATAGCAATTATTGTTTTCATGATCTATTGGTTTGTTTGCTTATTTTACTAATTTAACTTACCAATTACATTCAAGTAAGTTAAATAAATAATTCTTTGTTTGGGCAGGTTGCATCGCGCCAAAATAACATAAAATAAATCCATACTGTTTTATTTCCTGTATGATCATTAGAAATTGTCCTTCGCTTTTGAAGTAATAAATCAGAAGTTTCAGGCAGGTGTGCCAACATCATGTGAAATATGTGGTTGAGGAAATTGCATCTTCTTGGATCAATCTGTACAACTTTTGTTTCATATTAAATTCTAAGCTTTTTTATATTCCTTAAAAGCCTCCCCATGGTTTTTTATCTTTTCCACTAGAGCATACTTTCAACTAACTTTATTCCTATGAATGAGATCTTTGGGTATTGATAATAAACCTCCAGCATCTTAAAATAAAAACAAAACCCTGTTTATAGCTGTTTCAAATGTTGAATGGAAATAATGCAAATCTCAGTGAGCGGTGCTTCTAAAAACCATATACATTTTCTACAGTTTTTTTAGAGAATAGTAGAGAAATTATTTATTGAGTGATCAAATTTACCTGGCTGTCCATCTGACAAGTTGTAGCTTTCTACAGATGTACTACAGCTGTGCAAATTGGAAGAGAGAATTCCATTTATGAGACATGAGGTGTTCAATATACACATATTGGCTCTATATGTCAGAAATTTATCTTGCATTCTTGCTAAATATAGACTATGAGATGAAGGAAGAACCTGTCACATGGAAAATACTTTTTTTTTTTTTAACAGAAATCAGATCAGCTTGGTGGCATTTTTACCATGTTATCCCAAGCTGAATTGCAATGGCTGACACTTTGGAATGCAAAGAACAGGTGATAACCATTAGGCATATAGATGCTTTATAACCTATTTACTTTTACACCTCCCTTCAGTTACATATACCATATTCTTGACGTGATATTCATAAACTTATAAAAACTACAGACTTTTCAGTAGTTATGTCTGTCTATGAAATATTTTGGTAAACAATAAATCTGGCAGGCTTGGTATGGTTTTCAAATAATGCATCAAAATATGATTTTTCAAAGAGGAACTGGTTCTTTTTTAAAAAAATTGTTTTAAAACTTTATTGTATTTTGTGCTTTGAGAGTTGCTTGAAATATTTCTTGCTTTGTGTGCCACCTTGAGTTTCATTAAGAGAAACGGGTGGGACAGAAGCTTTTCCAGTAAATTAATTAATTGCAAGGAATTATAAACATGTTGACACCTGGGTTAGCCAATGCAATCTTGATTCATATCCGTTTTAGAGGAGTCATTCAGAGACAATAAATAGCTCCACTGAGACCAGTTTAGATTTATTTTTATTGATTGATAACATTTTTATACTACTCTATTTCTGTCAACACAAAGCTGTACTGGTGATGAGATGATACAGTTGTTTCCTAGTATGTTGAAATCAGCTCTTCAAAGAAAGCCATATAATTAGTTGTCATCCCCACTTTTGTAACAACTGTTTCAGTAGAAATAGTATTTAACCCTTAATCACTTCAGGCGATCATTATCTGTACTCTTTTTTGTTTCTTTACAAGTGCATTCTTTATTTCACTGAAGCCAATTGCTAAGAAATTTTAAAACGGTAGAAAACTTGGTTCAGAGATCCTCTGGTCCGCTTTTGAAATAATTAAAGATGAATCCCAAAGTGCTGTTTTTAATGTTAAATTCTGTATGAGAACCTTGAAACCTTACCTTTTAAAAAAAAATAAACACATGATTTCATATATGTAGTTTCCTATTGCCTTTCATCTTGGAGGGACCCAGTTTGCTGAATTTAAGATAAAATAAATCCAGCTGTAAATAATAAACTCTTTGTTGAACAGCCATCTGAGCCCCACATAATAAACTGTCCTAAAAAAACATGTGTTTTGAGAATCTCTTCAGGAGATAGCCCTTCTCCATTTCAAACATTTCTTTGAAATAAAGAGTGCAGAAGTGGCCCTAATACTCATTTCAGGATTTCCAGTGGTTCTTCCTAAGTTACGTGGGTTGTGTTTTGAATGCCAAAAAGCAGAATTCTTAAAACATCAGCTTTGCCTTCTTTTCAAACTGAGCAGCAAGCAAGCTAAAGAGGAAAAAATTAGGCTCAAATTAGCATTTGATGATCTCAGCCCAGCCTTCTCTAATCCCTCCAACAAAGACTGAAACAGAATGTTGGGTGAAAGTGGGCACAGATTCCAGTGTTTTTCAAAATTATTGTCAATTACATTTTCAAAAGCGAGGTAAAACTTTTTCTTCTTTTCATTGCAACTTATAAAGTGGTCGGGCATCTTACTCCGAAGAGATAAATGTTTGAGCATTTCTGCACCTACTTAACAACTGTCTCTTAATTGTGGGCAAAAATAGTAGCAGTGGGGCCTTCTTCCCTGCCCCCCTTTTCCTCCAAAGTAAGATCAGAAGCTTCTTTGTTTAACGCTTTGGCTTACTTTATAGTCTTTGGGGCAGATGCCTCTTAGAACCAATACGTTTAGGGAAAGGAAGGGAATCGGGAGAGAGTTAAGACACAGGAAACAAGCTTTGAATGGCTGCCAATAAAAATGATCACAAATCAGGGCTTCTGATGTCATAACCCCAGGGGTCAAAGGTCAGGGAAGGAATAAATGGCTCTGAAAGGGACAGCCTGTCTGTTGCATTGAGCTGTTGTTGGCAGGCGGGCCCATTGGCCATGAGTAAATGAAGAACACAAAGGAAACCAATGTGCCTCATTAGCAGCGAAGGCTTGAGTGAAGAGAAGTGTTTGATTAGGCTTTCATATCCCACTGTGTTCCTGTGTGATGTCGATGGAATAATGACCATGATCTAATGGTCGCCTCTTTTACATGCAGAAGCTCTCTTGAATAGAGCCTCTCTTTTATTGTATTCATCTCTTGGTTGGCTAAACTGTAGGGAGCCACTCTGGATGGTAGCCTGCGAGACTGATGGCAGGTCAGCTCCAACAGTTTGCATTCACCGGGAACCAAGTAATTTAGTCGCCTCCATCTTCCACCTAAGGAGTGGCAGATTGGAGGTCACATTCAATTTGACAGGGCTTGAGTCACTTTCTATGCCTCACATCTGAGTTAGACAGATGCAAGGTACATTCAGGGTGGGGCTCACATGCTCACATTTAATTAGGATGCATTTGATTGGACCTGTGCTGAGTGAACACCACCACATGTACACACATGCAAGTATGCTGCCAAGCAGAAGATGCCCAAAATAGAAATTTTTTTCCTCTCCCCAATAATCTGAGGTGCTGGGCTATTTCATTGGGTATACTAAACAAGAAATCATGAATCATGAAGATTTATTTTAATTCTAGATACATTTGTCTATAGATTTATATCTATCTTTCAATTTGTCTATCATTTCTTCTAAATACAGATACAGTTGTAATTTAATAAAATTACAGCAGGAAAATAAAATGAATTAGCCCACTTCTCATAAAAGGGAGGATTACAGAGGAGAATGCATATATGTGTGCAAAAGTCAGAATTTTCCAGAGGTTTATGAAGAGATGGTATCAGCAAGTTCTGACCAGTTCTGGAGAACTGGTAGTGGAAATTTTGAGTAGTCCAGAACAGCAGTCGCCAACCAGTGGGCCGTGAGAAAATTTGGGTGGGCTGCAGAGAAATCTCACCCCCAGAACACCCCCACAAAACAATTAATTCGGGCTACGGAGAAACGCAAGGCTGCGCCACTCACATGGCCCATGGGAACCCTCCCCTCCTACTCACTCCTTGCCAGTAAATTTGCATGATAAATTACTATTTTTCCTTTTTCCGACCATCATCTATTCTACTGTGCCAGGAGATTTAGATTAGCTAGGAAGCAGGAAATGGTTGGATTTCTTGCTTTCTAGCTAGTCTTTAGTCTTTGGCTCAGCACAGCCAAACCTCTCCTTAGGACTGAAGGTTTGGCTTGCAAGTAAATTCAGTGCAGACTCAAGGCAAGCAAAATTTGAGAGACTAAGCTAGCCGGTGGCAGATAGAATTGATCACTGAATGATTCTGTGAACAACTCAGTCTGCCTGTTTTGCCTGATTTGGGTAAAAGTTGCTATTTTTAAAAAATAAAAAATTCAATATTTACATGCATGTGTGTTGTGAGTTAATTTTGTGAGTTTTGCTTGCAAGCAATTTTTATGTGACAGACTAAGCTAACCAATGGCAGATAGACAGATTTCTGAATAATCTGTGATTCTTGTGAGCAACTCAATCTGCCTGCCTCTTTGCTGATTTTTGGGTAAAAGTTGCTCTTTTTTAAAAAAGATTTAATATTTATAGAAATATTTATAATATTTACATACAAGCCAATGCCCCAGCCAGTCACATGACCACCAAGCCACACCCACAAATTAGGCCACACCCACATAACTGGTTAGTGGTCCCTGGGATCTAAAATTATGAGTTTGGTGGTCCCTGAGGTCCAAAAGGTTGGCGACACCTGGTCCAGAGAACCAGCAAATACCATTTCTGACTGGAGATTTTACAGTATCCTTTCCCTGCCACACCCACTAAGCCACACCCACAGAACCTGTAGTAAACATTTTTGAATCCCACCACTGGGTTTCTGTCAGGTCTACCATCAAAATTTGAGATTTAGCAAGTCAAATCAAGGTTTAAAATATTCTCATGAGATGCAAACCTATCTGCATCACCTAACCTTTAACATGGCAAAAATATGTTTTGTTTTGTTTTTTAAAAGCCCTACACCTCACAATTTTTGCTATCATGAAAAACTCTAATACAGTTTAAATTATAAGAAATTAGAAGCGTGGCTTATTCTGTTTCATTCTGCAAATTTCTGTTCCATAATTGAAGTATTATTTGTTACAGAATGTAGTCTTTTGCAAATGTTTCTTAAGAAAACATTTGCATATCTCAGTCCCAATCTTCACTGAGATTGCTCAGTGTTGTAAGAAAGTTGTATGGAAATTAACAGTCATTTGAGTAGTATTTGGAGGAGGAGGAGAACTAATAATAGTAATCTTTCTGAAGTTGGCTGGAATGTAGACTTCATTTGGATCAGAGTTGCACCCATTACATTAAATTTAATGCTAAATTAAAATAATTACCCCTTCAATAGATATTCTGAATTTTCCTTTTTTGTTGTTGTTTTCCCTTGGGAAGCTGAAGTATTCAACTCTGTCTGCAGGGCATATTTAAAAATTACATGAAGTAAATTATAGAGTAAGAATTATAGAAAAGTGCTTGTGTAATAAAATGAAATGGGACTTTTTTTAAAAGCAACCCTCCAGTTTTTTTTTTTTCAGGACTCACAGAAAATAAAACCTGCAATGTCTCTGCATTTATTCAAAGTATTCATATATCCTAGTAATAGTCCACGTAGTTTCCATAACATGCAACATTTGATTCATCCATTCTAGGAAGATAATACTTGAAAGATGCTGGAAAGCTAGACAGGTTTCCTAAATTAAAACTCAATTTGAGATGGAAAACTTGTGGTTCTACTGATCATATTGGATTCCAACTGATATTGTCCCCAGCCAGCATACACAATAGAAGTTGTAATTCAGCATATCTATGAAGGTGAATATCTATTGTTGGAAGAATTATCCTTCTAGGTTCAGTTCCAAGTGGGGAAAAAGACACTGGAAACATGGGGGCTGTTTGGAAGGTTTAATGGTAGACAGGGCGACATGGCCTGGAGCTCCAGAGTGAAAAGAAAGGATGATCATATGCTTCAATGTGAAGGAAGATATCAAGAAAGGGCTGAGATGCTGAGAGTGCCTGGGTTTTATAACCTTTGTTGGGATTTGAATTGGAGCTTGTATTCTGATTGGTTATCAGACTCCCATGAGGCCATGCAGGGGCCACTCTGTAGGCTGTCCTGAGTTCTTATTCTTATAGAACTGATGAATTGAGTGTACATATGCAATTTTAAATATTTAAAAATCAAAAGGAAATAAAGCTGTCTCTGTCTTCACCAAAATTGTAGTTTTAGGCTTCTCTTTATGAATATTTTAATAATAACAAATAGTCATCTTCTCATCATTCCATCCATGAAGCATTTTGGGGTTTAGGTTTGCTTTCTTCAAGGAATTTTTTCCAACTGTCCAGTCTAGGCAATAGTTTTGCACTGAACAAAATCTATTTAGCTTCTAAGATCAGCCAAGGTCAGTTAGATATTGTCATCTGCTCAGTGAATTAAAGTGACAGTACAGTTAAATTTTTAAAACACATCTCATAAGAAACCTACACACCATCAGTAGAAAATTTTCAGATAGAAACTTCAGAATTGATCACATGTTCTTCATCCCAAAACTGAGGGTTTTGTTTGTATCTTGCTTCCTTACAACTCCTAAATATCAGGCAACTATTATTTCTTCCCTCATTCTCTCCAGACTTATTAACTTTATCTTATTAACTTTAACCAACTGAACAGACATACTGGCTTATTTCTTAGAGGACTTATCATTCCCCACATAATCTCACCATGACAAACACCGCCCCACCCCAAGAAAAGAGTTTGCAATGGGATATCATGGTTTGCTTACATCAGCCATCGAAAGGTCACTTTAACTCAATATTCTGTTGATGCTCAAGTTGTTGTGGCCATGTGGAATCCCATCTCACACACACCCCCTTGCATGCAGTCTTTTGAGAAGACATCACAGCCTGGCTTTCCTTGAGGCTACATCTCATTCTTTTCAAATAAAGACTAGATTGTGGATCATTTTGGAAGTTCAGATGTAGGTCACCATCAAAGCATCATTGCAGTCTTATAAATGTGTTTTCCTGCTAAGTGGAGCCCAGATTATGTTTGTAACATGAAATTAAATGACACCCTGCATGAAAAGGATATTGTTCCGTCCGGAAAAACACGACGTAGACCGGGTTCCAATGGTAAAAGTCTTTATTTCAACAGTAAAGTGAAAACGGAACAGTTTGGCTCTTGCCACGGCAGCCTTTATATAGAGCTT
>BHFT01058108.1:0-23566 GCA_004320025.1 Laticauda laticaudata
CTGGCAGCAAGACTGGCAGCAAGCTTGCAGGCAGACATGCAGGGCGACATGCAGGCGGAAGCAGGCGTCATGTGTCTGAAGCAGGTCTTTCTCTGCATGGTTGACCTTGCTTCCGAGCTGCTTCGTATATTCCGCGGGCCTGACGCAATGCATCCTCCCCGCATGTCATTCGCCGGCAATCTGCTGCTTCGCTCTCAATCCGTTCATCCGCTGTGTCACACCGCTCGCATCGCGTACACATTCCCACCGCTTTGCGAGGCCCCGGAGCCCTGCAGAGTGCCATCCGCTCCATTCTCTCCATCTGCTGCTTGCGTTCCACCATCCACTTTCCCTCCCCCTGCGTCCTCCCGCGCCGTGTTATCCGCTCCGGTTATGCCAAAGTTTGCCCCCTTTGAGAGCTGATAACAACGGATGGAACATTTGCTTCGGTCCATTGGTCCGTTGCATCGTTGGGCAGTCGTTGACAGCCTTCCCCATCTCAGAAAGGGAGACGCCAGCATTAGTGAAATACAGACCAATCTCTTTTTGCTGTTCACCTGTAAATCTGGAATCAATTATAACCATCCATATCCTCCACTTTGAGACAAACAACCTACTCTTAATAAACAAATTTTTCAGAAAAAAACTATTCTGTAAACTCACTCTTACAGTGCAAAAGCACATGGACTAACACAATCCAATGAGGGCAAACAATCGACACAATCTACATAGACCCTGTAAAGCCTTTGGTCAGCGGTATACGACAAACGGACTCCTAAACTACAATCTATGGATCTCTGCACAACTACATAACTGGATAGAGCATTGTTCAAACAGATAAAAATGGTCAAATTGGTGTCCATCAATCTGTACCTGCAATGTGGTGGCCCAGGCGTGTTCCAGGATCAACTCTCTCTAACTCTACATAAATGATCTCTGTGATATAATAGAGGAACTGTGTTCTCTTCGTGATGATGTTAAAGCTGTCAAGTACACAGACCATACTGCTACCCTTCCAAAAGATCTTGACTATAGTATCGAATGGTTCAAACAATGGCACTCCATCTCAACAAATAAATGCTCTGTCTTATATATTCGCAAAAAGAAATCAGAAATAAATACACAGCTGAATAGTCAGACCTTGTTGATGATCTTAACTCTGTACAAGGACCTTGGAAGATAATTATTGTGCACTGAATGTGTACCTAGAGCCCACTGTAATCACTACATAGCCAAAAAGCATAAGAGTTGACCCTAACCTACGAGCTTTCTCTAGGTAATATCCACTACAACTTAGAAGCATACAAACATTTGCCAGACCAATACCAAATTAGCTCCAGTCTGGAAAAACCCACATATAGTATCTGTGAGAAAGTCCAGAATCTTCACAAGAAGAGTTCTTCCACTCCTCTACTCGTGTAGATACCTTTGCAGCCAGACTTGAAATTCTAACACTGAAAAACCTGACATTAGCCATCTTCGTTTGATCTTCAGTATGTATTAAATCTACACTGACTTATGATTGACAGGCAATGACTTACCTGTCAATGAATACTTCAGTCACCATAACAACATAGAAGCAAAGCAAATAGATACAAACTCAGTTAACGCACCAACTTGATTGCAGGAAAATACGACTGTCAGCAAGCAGAGTGCGGCATGGTCTGGAATGCTCTACCTGACTCTTTGGTTCTTCCGCAACCCCAAACTGTAACCTTGACTTGTCTACATTGACCTCACCCCTTCCTAAGAGGTCTGTAAGGGGTATGATAGTGCACCAATGTGCCTACCGTCTCTGTCCTATTGTTTCTTTTATTTTTCTTATATGTACCCATTTCATGTATTCATAACTATTTATGTACTTATAACTATTATCTTGTAAGCGATTGACAAATCAAAATAAATAAATAAATAAATAATTCAGGAACATACGCAGTGTTCTGTAAAAGTAGACCTCCCATTTCAACCAATAAAATATTTTTAAGACTTATGTGACTCTAATGCGAGCCTGAGGTTTAGGAACATTCACTTTCATTCATATAGGAACAGTCTGATTCTTATCACAATGTAGCTGTTAAAGCCATATTAAAATCAATGAACTCATCCAATGAAATAAGTAGGTAACTTTTGACCATGGAGACAATGGTTCTTATCTTTATCTGAGGGTTTAAGCATCATTTTGTTTTGGGAAGGACAAGGGAAAGATACAGCAAAAGATATCATGGAGAATAGGATGATTCTTTTGAAACGAAGAATGTCAACCCAAGAATTGACTAGAACCTTTTTATTGCTATCCTTATCATCTGCCAAGATCCAAATAATGATTTGGCCTGCTTCTTGGCTGTGGGGCCACAGATTTTTGCCTTGGGATCCAGCCCTATTTGTACAGTAAGACTAATTTCGGCCAAAATTTATTTTAAATAACTCTTGTGAGGATAAATCGGTCTATGCATGCAATACAAAACTTCCCAGAAAATAGTTGAGTAATATACCACAGCTAATAAAGTAAGCATACAATGTAAATAAAAAAAAAACATTCCAAGAGACCCATCAATTTATTTAGCTAGGCATGCATTGGCTGTCTTAATTGGACCATAATTTAAACATAAGTAGGTGTGTTGTTTCACAGCCAGACTGTTAAACAATCTCATGGACTATAGTGTCTTTGTAAATGTAGGTAGTGTAAGACTCAACCTAAGCAACTTTAAGATGTGTGGACTTCAACTCCCACCATGTCTGGATGGGAAATTCTGGGAATTGAAGTCTGCGCATCTTAAAGTTGGTGAGGTCGAGAAACTCTGATATAAGTGAGACTTAAGCGTTACACTTGTTAGTGCTGCATCTTCAAGACAGACTGAAAATCACTTTCAGTGAATCTGATTGAGACCTCCATCATTTGATATCTCTCTGTGTTTCAAGAAAAAAAAAATTGATTTAGGGTCTAAAATCTCAAATAACTCATACTTTCTGCAATAGCCTTCACTAATTAAAGAAGATCAACAATCCCTAACTTTTCTGCCTTGGCAGCCCAGCAGGGAAGGTGGGCAAGGGAATAGTTCTGTGTAAGTAGCAGGTACATGCATGAGCACACACAGTTCCATATGTGCAAGAACTGGGCATGTGTGCTTGCCACTCAAACAAATGGAGCTTTGCATGCAAGCATGAGCACATGCCACCTGTGTGGCCTAGTTCCATGGCCTGATAATGGGTCACAGCCCAGGGATGGAAAACCTCTGAAGAAACTCAGAAACTCTTTGGGTTGATTTATCTGGTTTTCATTCATTCTTGCTACTGTTGATTGAAATTTTGTCCTAGGAAATAAGGCCTGGAGTAGCATCCTTTTACTCTATACATTTAGTCAGAGCAGCCCACAACCTGCAAGCACAAAGAAACCATGAAAACTGACAAGGCCTGAGCCAATAAATCTTATTTATGCTTGTGAATGTGGAACAGGAAACTTCTTATGAAAAATACAGTGGGCTCTGTTAGATTTGGAAACAGACATATTATAATAAGATTACTTCACATTTTCATTTTTCTTTTCTCAAAAGGGAAAAATGGCATAACGTGACAGGAAAAAACATTTTGGTGGGCAAGAACCATATTTAACATTTGGAGTGAGACAGAGGAAGCTGTGATAATGCAAGGAAGATGGAGCTCCTGTACCATATATGAGCAGATCCAGATGTTCAAAAATCATAACAGGTTTGGGAGGTCAACATCAGATGCCGGTTGCAGCAGTTTTGTACAGTTTCAGCCAAGATCTATATTGAATGATCCCAGGAAGTAGTCCTGCAGACATTTACCATTATATTTCTTTATATGATCTACCAGAAATTGAGTAGACATATTGATTCTCTTCTCATCTACTTTTGTGCTTAACTGAATAAAGCATGTTCAGATATTGCATTCTATGACAAATGTGATATTTTTCATTAGGACTTCATTTAACCCCATTCTTTACAGAAGAGCAGGGATTGTGGAAAGATTCTCCCATGTGAAAGAAGGATTTGAATTGAACCAACTCCCATCAGCTTTGCTGGTGTAAACAATTGTCAAGGATGACAGAAATTGTAGACCACAGCTTGTAGAGTGTCACTTTTTTTAGATCTTGTTATCAATATCTATGACTTTCATTGACAAAACTGTGATAGGAGGATAGAAAGATCCAACTGCTAAAAGTTTGCAATTCCCCACCCCCAAGGGCCAATAGAGCTGAGATTACTTTGCAGAAGGATGTACAAAGAGAATTGTGGAGTTTGAACTGCAGGGGGGCAAGATAAGCCATATCTTGCTGGTTTATTTGGTATTCCAAGTTCAAAGAGGCTGAAGCACCATGGCCAGAATGAAGTTTGCAGATTAGCCACATTGTCTGAGGTTTTCCAAAACCAGGTCAAGTTCAGCAAGTATACAGATACGTTCAGAGTTTTCTCATCTCCAAGGCTGATAATAAGGCTGGTCTCCAATCACTTCTGAAATTCAACCAAATGCTGTTAATATTGATATGGTTAATATACATCAAACAGGATCACTTTAATTTTTGTTTTTCAAATCAAAAAATTCTCCACAGCGTTGACATTTTCTTAGTGAACTCTCAGGATTGTTTGGTTTCCAAGACTGTGGGGCCTGAGATGTATTTTGTTTTAAATAATCCTTCATAAAAAATTCAGCTTTCTGTCTAATATGATTGAAACCCAGCTTGAGTGTGTTTTATAATGCATTGAACTTGTAAGACTATGGGTGCTGCATTATTCAAAACATGAACAAGGAAAAAAAACACAGCAATATAATGTGTGTGTTCAGAGAGTGGAATCAAAGAAATCAGTGCAAGCCGATCTGTCATGTTATCTCATTTTATTTACTTTTCAGAACTCATCCAAATATTAGAGGGAGAGAAAAATCAATATCAATTTTCACCTTTGTCACGTTCCAGGCTTCAAATATTAATGAATGTCAAATTTGACCACGTTGCTTCCCACCACCTGCTCTGCAATAATATTTCAGAACCTTTATTAAAAATGTAAAATTGTCATTGAATTTCCAAATACGATTCTCCAGTGGCTAATTCAGCTTGTTTTATTAATAAGTGGGTTCTGATGAGTAATGCTAATTTAATATGCCTGCATGTAAGATTAAACCATAAATTATTTCTGCTGAAGGTGATGAAGTTTGACTGCTACATGGTTGTCAAGCAATAACTTTCCAGGTTAACCCTATAGGTACAAAAGTGGAAGGATATATTATTCCCAGAGAGGGCAGAGGGAATCAGTTTATATTTTAGAATAAGGACTAATAAAAGCTGTTATAAATCCTCAACTGACATCTGTTCATTTAGTGACCGTTCAAAGTTTCAACGGCTGAAAAAAAGTGACTTATGGCCATTTTTGATACTTACAACCATTGCAGCTTTCCCATGGTCATGTGATTAAAATTCAGACACTTGGCACCTGACTCATATTTATGACATTTGCAGTGTCCCAGGCCCATGTGATCTAGGGATGGGCTGTTACTGGTTCACCCCAGTTTGGGTAAACCCATAGCTAATTTTATGGCCAGTTTGGTGAACTGGCAAATCCCACTCCTGGCTGGCCCTGCCCACCCCACCCACCCCTCCTAGGAGTCCCCACAAAGCCCATTTGGGATGTGAAGTAAGTGCGGGGCCTGCATGGAGGCTCAGGGAGGGCAAAAATGGGCCTCCCAGAGGCTCCAGGAGCCTCCAGACCCTGGGGGAGGTCATTTTCACCCTCCCAGAAGCTCAAGGAAAGCCCCTGGAGCCCAGGGAGGATGAAAAACAGGCCTTCAGGAAGGCCAGAAAGGGGCCCTTAACAAACTTCTCACTTAAGCAACATACATTTTGGGCTCAATTGTGGTCGTAAGTCGAGGACCACCTCTACATCTTTTTCCATATTATATATTTCATCTTTAGAACAAGTTATTATCAAGATGCATTCTGGATAGTAGGAATATCTGAATTAGTACAACGTCTGAAAGCTTTCCTCATTTTTCCCCCCAAAGTTTTCTTTCTTGGAGAAGAAGCTTAAATGTTATTGCTTTATGATTAGGGTTCTTTGGAGTTCCTGTCTGTAATATTTCTCAACTTCCTTTATTGTTCTAAGGAAAGAGAAGTTACTTTCTGTTTCATATGCCTGGTTGCACATTTTTGCAACTTTCATGCCTACCCATGATTGGATTCCATGGCAAGAAGACCTTATTCTTGGAATTCTTGGAATTTAGTTGAGATCACGGGAATCTGTGACACATTTAGAGTCTATCAGATTGATTAAAAAAGAGTGTTTTTAGATGTCACTGGGCAAGTTCTGTCCCTTACATACTTATCTGCAGTGTTGTGATTCAAGTACAAAAGGACTGTAGGTTATATTGTGATACTGTGTTCATTTCATCATTTGCCCCTCTTATTCACCATTAGAGAAGCCATGATGTCAGGAAGTCTGCAACACACACACACACACACAACACACACACACACTCAAACACAAGTTTGTGTGCCATCCTTTAGCCATGAGAATATCACTAATGTTTTCTTCAGGAAAAGCAATTCCTATCATCAGACTGAATAATAAAGGTTGAAACTATTACCAAAGAAATAACCTATCCTTAGTATTTATGGAAAGAATTAGTGGTTGCCCTTTATAATTTCAAGAAAGATCCATCAAAACAAACCAAGTTGCTTCCTTTGCACTATTTACAAGAAGCAGTAAAAAAAATTCTCAGCAGTTTACTATTCTTTTAGACTTTTCCAAATACAAGTGACCCAATCTTTCCTAAAGAAATTTAAAACAAACAAACAAACATTGCTATTCTAATCTAAAAACCTAATCTCAGAAGAGATTGCCCTGCTTATCCAACATCATAAAAGCTGTTTCAATGTGCAGTGATGCTGAGAAAACATTTTGGCATTCACAGTGGGGATACCATCTCATTTTGAGAAGTGTATATTAAGAATAAAAATCATAGTGATGTAAATTGCTGCATTAGAAGATGCTATGCACATGTAACAGTAGAGATTCCATATATGCTGGTGATAGTGTGGTTGTGTCTCATTTTTGTTACCATTGTGTATAAAATAAACATCAAGGATAGACATTCACCAGCACATGGAAGATCTGGAACAGTTTACTTTTTCATGTCATGCCAACATTATCTTTGGAATAGGAGTTACAGAAGTATTATTAGAACTGGATTATAATGTAAGAATGAAAATAAAAGATAGTTGCAATTAGAGAAGAATATAAGTTCCAAAGTAATTACCTGAAAGGTAAGTGCTGATTTTATAGTGGTGTCAGAAAACATATCTATCCTCTTCTGAATTGGTACAATGAGTCAGTATGAAAAAAGTCATCTCCTTCCAATTAAATCAACTCAGTTAAAAGGAACAGGAATGGATAGTTGTGTGACAAGTTCATGAAATGATTGCAAATAATCTGGGCCAAGTCTAATCTCTCTCTCTTCTCTCCCTCTCCCTCCCTCTCTCTCTCTGTCTCTCCTATCTATTTATTTCATTTATTTATTTGTTTGTCAAACATGTACAGAATAACAAGTGTGAGTATCAGCATAAATAAGAACAATAAAAGTAAATACAGATAAATATGGACAGTAAGACAGGAACAGTAGGCACGCGGGTGTGCTTATGCATGTCTCCTTTAAGGACCTCTTAAGAATGGGGTGAGGTCCATGGTAGACAGTTTGAGATTGAAGCTTGAGGGTTTGAGGCTGTAACAACGGAGTCGGGTAGAGCATTCCAGATGTTGATCACTTTTCTGCAAGTTTGAAGCGATTTACCTCTTCTCTCTCTCTCTCTCTCTCTCTCTCTCTCTCTCTCTCTCTCTCTCTCTCTCTCTCTCTCTTTATCTATCATTGTGTGTGTGTGTGTGCTTTGTATATCAGAAAGGCCCACATGAAGTTCTGATTTAGTTTTAATAATTCTGACAATATCTAGTTTCCCCCATATCACATTGTAATTGCACTTGGAATGGAATACATTTTTGAAAACAATAATTTTTAAGTTCACACTAGCTTATTTTCTGAACACAGATTTTTTTTTTAATTTTCAGTATGTGAGAAAGCCGCTTATCAAAATATCACATACATCTTTAGATAAGTATTATAAAAAATATTGACACAATAAATTTACTACTCAAAGCTTCAGACTGTTGTAATCCTATAAAGAAATGAAAAAGAATGTTGTTTGGTATGCATTTTTGTATATGCAGACTTAATTTGCACTTTCAGGATTTATTTAAGGACTGAAAAATTAATTTTGTAAATTAAATGCTTCTCCAAATATTGTACTGCTGTTTTTAACTTTATAAAAGAACATATTAGAGTAAAGTATTGATATATTTTGGGTCAATTTGTATTTTAGGGAAAATTGCATTTAAATCTATAGATAGATTGATAGATGAAACAGAAGATTTGTAACTAATAGTGTATGAAATTGGCCTAGAATAGAAATAGGTGTATTTTTCATTCTGAATTCTAGATATCTATTCAATAATGTGCCCCATAAAGTACAATGGCATTCCCTTCATAGATAGACAAAGGATTGTCATCTAATTTGATTTATGGGGTAGGTTGAGTTTCTTAATCAATTCATGAAAAGATGAATGTAAATCTGCAATTTGTTCTTGGTTTGTGTTACTTGTCCATTAATTATTTGCTACATATTCACTATATCCATGATTGCTAGGAGACGAAAACAAGAAATTGACTCATTAATTCAAGGGACAATAATTGGATAAAATATTTCCACTCAAATGACAAAATAGTTCATTGATTTACTGCATTAGCACAATGGAGCAAAAGAATCATAAGCTCAACATTATACAAATCAAACTCCAGCACTTCCTGTGCACATTTCACCTTCTAGTTTACACTGTAAAACTCTAAAGTACAAAATATTGCAATTTCAATATAAGTATAAAATTTGTGAAATGGGAGCTTAAGTTCACAAGAGCAAACTGTATGATGCAGGTCTCAACCTTATACAAAAAAAATGGTGTAGCTGCAAAATTACTGCTCAGCCTTTGAATATATATGAAGCTTGTTGAGTTCTATACAATTACAAAAATCAAGAAGTAGAATAACAACTAATAAGAAGTAGAATTTATTCTGTCTGAAATGAAGAAAAACATTATAAACCTAAGAACAGAAATTTACTGTACCTTTTTTACAGAAGATTTGCTTCTGTAAAAATTTAAAATTCTAATTTTAATTCTTTTTAAAAAAATTAAAATTTTAAAAATGTTAAATTTTAATTCAGAATTAAAAATTCTGAAAATTTACTGTACAGAAGATTTACTGTACCTTTTTCATTTCATATAACTGTAGATTATAAAGATTATGATAGTTATATGTTACTAAAAATCTGTTTGAGCTTGAGAAAGAAATCAAAAGGTTAATTGTTTAGTAGAGTTGTTGGAACACCTGGATTTTACTGGGGGTGCAATATTTTCAGGTTGCTATACAATGTGAACACCCAAAGCAACATTTTAACTTTCTGCTCTTATTCAATACATGCATTATCATGGACTTTCCCTAGACATTTCTAAAGCACTCTGTATGTTCCTCACAAAAGACTATCTTAGTTTGAGCTGGGGCACCACTTATTAGGAAAACAACTGGAAAATAAATAAGTGTCCCATTAGAAAACTGTGCTATTAAAATGTTTATTATACACCTCACTATGTACTTAATACCTACACTTATTAAAAATAATACTAATTGCCACCGCAACCAGGAGATTGTTACATAGGTGATTATTCTTCAGAAACCCTCAGAAACATGGCAATTTTTTTATCAGAAGCTATAGATTGTTGTCTTTAAATTGTTTCAGGATTTTCTTGCAGTTTTGTATTCCTTTTTATAAATTACTACATTGCTGATCTTTTTTTCTTGTGTTTGGACTTGAACCATAAGTACATTTTAATTGATTGATGGATTATATGGAAAGCATTCTCTGGACTGTGTTTCTCAGCGCCTTTTGAAGAAACAACTTTTTATATAGGCCTTCCCTGGGGTTTTTGATCTACTACTGATTTTATTTCACTAACATTGGTTAATAACAGACTGCATTCAAGGTGTTTATTGCAGCCTTTAAAGTCATAAGTGGCTGGGGACCAAACAATAGAATCAGAATGTTGAAGTGCCATGACAAAAGTCTCATGAGAATATTTCTCAGTGGATTCTGAAGGAAAAAACATCACACGTAAAAAGAGGAAAAACTCTTTTGGGATTACTTGCATCTTTTATCAGAGAACACACATCTCTACTAACTGCCAAAAGAATAAACTGTAAAATATTCACATCTATACTAAGGTTATGGTTTTATAAACTACACTGGACCATGCATCAATCATTTTGGAGATTTTAAAATTTCTCTTTATTTTTCAGAAAAGGTTCTGTTTCCAAGAAAACTAGGGAAAGCATTGAAGATCTGGATCTCTTGACAAAGCCACAATCAACTTCTAAAAAGCCACACACAACAGACATCATATAAATACCACACACATAAAAGTCTGCAGCAGACATTCTTCTAGGGAGAAGTTCCTTGAGGATGGGCTTCAGCATGAGCCTAAAAGCTCAGAAGACTAAACCTTTGGTCCCAGTGACCAACTCAGACTGGAACCTGCAACATTATCCTGGCACATGTATATTTGCCTTCATTAATGAAAGTCATTTTGATCAACTTATTTTGCTTTGATCATGTATAATTCATTCAGACATTCTTTCATGAACATATCTAGATTTAGACAATGTAGGATGACTTGACCAAATATACAGGTAGTCCTCAAATTACATTTATTGAGTTGTACTCCATTTTACAACCTTTCTTGCCACAGTTAAGTGAATCACTTCAATTTTTAAGTTAATGGAGAATCTGGCTTCCCCATCGACTTTGCTTGTCAGAAGGTCACAAAAGGGAATCACGTGATTCCAGGACACTGCAACCATCATAAATACGAGTCAGTTGCCAAGCATCTGAATTTTGCTCACATGAGCATAGGATGTTGCAATGGTCATAAATGTGAAAATGGTCACTTTTTTTCAGTGTTGATGTAACTTTAAATGGTCACTAAACAAACTGTTTTAAATCAAGGACTACATGTACTACCTAATCCTAAATGAATTTGTTCAAAACAAATTGATAGAAAGCTTGTTGTTACTTTATCCAAAGAAGGATACTGAATGATTTTGCTTGGCAAGCCTATATTTTGGAATATTATAACCTGAAGATTGGCTGTGATATTTATGAGTTTCAGTGGGGTGAAAATCTGATTTGGTCTAGGACAACTTGCCACAGCCAACTTGTTGCAGCCAACTTGCTGCTGGCCAGCTTGCCATGGTCAGCACTTGGCAGGACAACTCACTGCAGAAAAAGAGTATAGCATTAGTATAATACTATTAGTATAAAATAACGAAGAAATGGTGGAATAGAATAATTAAAGAAAGGATGATAAAGAAGAGACAAAATGAAGTGTGAATGACATAAATTAAAATATTTTAAATTACTTTAAATAATTAAATTGAATTGTTGAATTATCCCATGTTGTTTTCCCATGTCAAATTGGCCGTAGTGAGTTGTCCCATGGCAGGTTGGTGATGGCAAGATGGCCATGGTGAGTTGGGTGCAGTGCTTTGGCCATGGCAAGTTGATACATTCTAATCTGATTTACTTCATTGTCTTTGCAGGCTCAAGTTAATAGACGCTGAAGCTATCCGTTTGTTACTGAATATTGTTACTGTTTTCATTTTAATTCAGTTAGCCACTTTGGAGGTTGTATCCAGAAAAGCAAGAAAAAGGTTTTGAAAACAAATATATTTAAATGTGACATATATCCATCAAGGTTTTGCTGGGTTGCTAAATAAGTTATATCATTGTACTGCCATTTTGCTAGCAAGGAATCTGATACTTTTCAATGCAATTTTTTTAAAAATAGGAATTTGAAATGTTTCTGAGAACACAAAAATTCATTTTGCATTTTGTTTATTTGCTTGCTTCAGTGGCATCCCTACCCTCTTCTTCTCTGCAAATACAAATTAGAAATCCTTGCACCTTTCTTAAAAATCTCTAGAAATTCTACTTAATTCCAGAACTTCAAGGATTTCAGGGGAAAAAGTAATGGACAAGAAGCATCTCTTCCTCTTTTTAGATAATTGCTTTTTATCCACAAAGGAGCCATCCTATGAATGGGAAATTAGCTTTAAATATAATACAATGAAATACACTCACTATTGTTTTTAAACAAAAGAAGCTCAACTGAAGTAGGCTGTTCCTCACCCTGTTAAATCTTAGTCTGAACTGAATTTTGTGGTCAGTGCACACACCTATTAAAAACTCCAGTATCCATATAGAGCTGAATATCCTTTTGAATAAATGAGTTTTGATGTTTTAGCTTATGAGTTAGAACATAAGACTGATGCTTGTTTTTGTGACATTGTTCATAGGAACATGACATGGACAGATTTAACTTTTTATTCTCCTTGGCTAAAATAATTCTACATAGGGGAATTAATTTATTGTCTAGGTGTTTTGAGCTTTTCCCCTACTCCCAGTTTGTAGGATGAAAACAGCGTTAATAATATCAATTAAAAAAACACCAGTAAATGAAATAATATAATGTATCATAGTAGTAACATTAAGGACTTGCTAATGGGGACAGATAGTTTCCTGCTGCAATGGCTAATGCTCAGATAACATTTCTCTGTTTAAAAAGAGCCATTAAGGTAGCTTTGATTTTCTTAGAAATCTATTGTAAAATGCCTCAGGCATTCATAATTATCATGTATTCTCTAAAGGATAAACAGAAGCTCTGTCCTATACATAATGAAAAACTTCAAGGAACCAGTAGAAAAACAAGAATAGGATTCAATTAAAAAACTCATTCACTGTGTTAGATATTTGCATACTTGAAATACTGCATTTGGATTGGCCCGCCCATTGGCGGGAGATTTGAAGAACTGTCATTGGCCGAAAGCCGTGAGCAGCCACTATAAAAAAGGCTGCTGCGGCTCAGTGGCCAATTCAGTCCAGCAAGAGAAATAAAAAGAGCTGAAGTCTAACTGGTCTCGAGTTAATCTTTTTCCACACTTAACTCTGGCGACGAAGGTGGGATTCTGAAACAAAGGAGACCAGTTGAGCACATAGCAACAAGACTAAAGACGAATGGCCGGCAGCAACTCGTCACTTGCACCATTCAACCAGTGGCGGAGGACTGGGACTCTTACATCGACAGATTCCCATGTTCCTCAAGGCAATGATCTACAAGGGATATCTGAAAACTGAAAGAGAGCCATTTTCCTAATCCCATTGTGGGCCCACAGTTTTCAAGATGGCCAAAGCATTGGCAAAACCCCAAGAGTGAAACAGATGGCGTGTCCAGATTTGGACAAAATGCTGCGAGCCCATTATGCGCCAGCCGTCTCAAAGCCTCATTCAAGAGCCACGAATTCTACAAGCAAGACCAAAAAGGACGGTGAGAGCATAGGAGATTTCATTGCAGCTCTAAGAGACATTGGCAGAGTGTGCGAACTTTCTCAATATGGATGAGGCCATGAGGGACCGCTGGTCCTCAGACTCAGAGATCCACTTTACAGAGCGATTATTGATCAGACCCAAATCACAGTAACCGAGGCTATCGCAGAAGCTACTGCAGCGGAAGCAGCGGCAGAAATCAGCAGCTACCATGCGGCAGATGAATAAAGCAACACTAAGAAGCCTTGAAAGACCCTAGCACAGCCCAAGAAAAGAAGACAGAGGAACTCAAAAGCCCACCACCATGACACATCATGAGGACATTGAATCCGCTGTCCGAAACCGATGAGGAGGAAGAAGAAATCAATGAGGCTCCAGTTGGAAAAAAGCAGACGAGGACCAGAGAGAAAGGAGAACTGAATTCGCTGTGCTGGGTGCAGAGGGGACCACCCACGTTCCAAGTGCCGTTTCCTCGACGCTGCATGCAGGCATTGTGAAAGGCGGGGACACAAAGCTAAAGTCTGCCAGAACAGAAATAGCTACAGCCCTAGATGAAGAAGAAACACACACACCCCACCCAGAACGAGAGAAAGACAGATAGGGAGCCATTGGAGCCGAGAAAACAGACATAAGTGGCTTAGCGAAACCAGCAGAAAGGAAGAAACACACCAGACAATTAATCATTGGACATTCGAGCGCAATCCACTCAAGGAAGGTGCAGGTGCAAGTCACAATAGAAGGCCAGCCATGCAAGATGGAGGTGGATTCTGGGTTGTACCTATCCATGATATCATGAACACCCTAAAAGAGCCTGATACCAGATATAGAAGAGGGAGGAATTAGAGAGACAAAAACTCCACCTTAAGACTACCAAGGGAACAGAATTCCTGTAGTCAGACTCGGACATTTCCAAGTCAAATTCCAAAAATACAAGACAATCCTTCCACTGACAATAGTAGACTGGGATCACCCAAGCCTATTGGGGCTCGAATGGTTCGCACACCTAGGAATCGGAATGACCGGAGTAAACAGCGTCACTGAGACAGACTGGGAAGAGAACCTGATGCGAGAATTCCAGGATGTCTTCGATGGAAAACTGGGCAGTACGGAAGTCCCAATTCATTTAATTTTAAATCTTACATATAGACCCATCAGGCTAAAGGCAAGGCGAAGTCCCGTTTGTGCTAAACCGAAAATCGATGAGCAACTAAGATAAGCTCACGCACAAGGGATATTTGGAACCAATAGACCATGCAAGGTGGGAAACCCCAATTGTGACCCCGATTAAACAGATGGGTCTGTGCGCACCTGCAGTGACTATAAGGTCACCCTCAACCACATGGTACAACAAAGCGCATACCCCGTCCCGGTGGCCAAACCTCTTACATTCATTGGGGGAGGAAAACTCTTCGCAAGCTCGACTTTGCACAAGCTTACCAACAATTGCCAGTTGACCCAGAAAACAGCAGAAGCAAACAATCGTGACTCACAGGGGGCATTCAAATGCAAAAGACTGCAATTTGGGAGTCAGCGTGCCCCAGGTATTCCAAAGTCTAATGGACGCACCTATTACAGGGAATCAAGGGTACCATATTGGTACCATATTTCAACAATGTATGGTATCAACCAGGGACAAAAAACATTGGAGACCGCCTGAGGGAAGTCTTAGAAAGATTTAAAGAGTGGGACTTAAAGTGAAAGAGAGAAGTGCCAACTAGCCACTGACAAAGTATTCTGGATACCTCATAGATAAAGAAGCGATCCACCCCACAGAAAAGAAAATCAAGCAATCAAAGAAGTTCCAGACCGGAAATAACAGAGTTACAAGCCTTTTTGGGACTTATTAACTTTTACAATGTCTTTTGCCACACATCACACCGAAGGCAACGACAGCAGAACCGTTACACAGGCTTCTGATAAGAAAGCCACCTAACCTGGGGCGTCAGAAGAAAACCGCATTCCAGGGAATCAAGGACTTACTGACATCCAGACTCTGTACTAATTCAACACAGTGAAACCTTGCCACTACCTCAACCTGACGATGACATCACCGTTCGGCATTGGGACAATACTCAGCCACACATTACCTGATGGAATGGAATGCACCGATTGCTTTCTACTCAAAAACCCTATCTAAAGCGGAAGAAATTACAGCCAATTGGACAGAGAAGTGCTGGTCACAATAACAGGGGTCAAGTGTTTCCACGAATACATTTATGTATTCAGAACTTTTTCTCTAATCACAGATCACAAACCCTGCTAGGAATACTCGCAGGGAAAAAGCACACCAAACATATTGTCACCGTAAATGATAAGATGGTCGAGTTCCTCGCTGCATACAACTACAAATTAATCCACTGGCCAGGTAAGAACATTACACACACTGATGCCCTGAGCCGTTTCCCCTTACCTGAATTAGAGATGATCCTGCACTAACCACATCAACACCTGCACATCGAGATGCTGGCAAACCTACCCATAACAGCAGCAGACATCATGAAGGAAACTGCGGAATACAGAGACCTGGCACGAATTTTAAATTGGGTAGGTAAAGGGTGGCCAGACCCAAAGGTAATGAGACTGTTAAACCATTTTGAAATTGACAACAAAACTCTCGATATTAAAAGGTGCATTCTATGGGGGGACAGGGTGATCATACGGACATACTGAGGGAACAAATACTTAATTTATTACATGAAGGACACCCAGGCATTGTAAGGATGAAGTCTCTGGCCAGGAGGTATGTATGGTGGCCAGGGATGGATAAGGACATTAGGAGATGGGTGGAAATGTGCAACAATGCAAGAATCTAGACCTGAAGCCCTTCTGCACAATACTAGACTGGGAATCCTAGGGGACCATGGTCGGAATACACATTGATTTTCGCAGGCCAAAGAAAGGTAATACCTTTTTGATAGTGGTAGACGCTTACTCAAATTGGCTGGAGGTAAGCGTCATGCACTCAACCACAACAGAAGCTGTAGTCAGACAGCTAAGGAACTTTTCGCACACATGGCTTACCAGATCTACTTGTATCCAACAACGGGCCACAATTCATGGCACTAGCATTTGAGAGGTTCCTGGCCGAACAAGGAATAAGGCACACTTGACAGCACCAGGCCGGCCGGCTACAAATGGTGGACGGAACACATGGTCATTATACTAAGGAAACACTCCACAAACTAGAAACTGGAGACATCCAGGAAAAATTATAAAACTACTAACCATATAACACATCAACCAAACTCCACAACTAATAAAAAGCCCAGCAGAATATTAATGGCAGAAAATTAAGGTCTCACCTAGACAGACTACACCCACATACAACCCTGAAAAGCCAACAGACTCATCAAGTAAGTACCTGTACATTTGGATAGGGGACCTGGTATATGCAAAAAACCTCATGGGGACCCACTATGGATACCAACTAAAATAACCCAGGTAACAGGACCCCGATCATACAGAGTGGAGACGGAGGATGGAAGAAGCTCGAATCCAGCTTAGATCAAGAACACTATGAAGAAACAAACAACAAAAGGGATGAAGAGAAAAACGCACACACACACATGAACCACTCAAACATTATCAAAGAATAACAAACCAGAGAAGGGGAAGACCCTCAAACACAAGTGAGAGGGGGAGGGAAGGCCCTCCACAAATATGAGAAATAAACAACAAACAAACACCAATAATGCACCAACCAACACCACCGGTACGCCTGATAGGAAATCGCAGTCACATACCTGAAAAGGACTTCAGGAGAAGGCAACAGCACGTGGAAGTCATTATGAAGCCTCTCCTGGAGGAGCAGCTGAGCGGACTCAACCAGCCTGGATAGACCAGCGGGAACGGCATGGCTGACTCTACCTTCCAAAAGGTTCCACGGAGGAGGTCAGGAGAAACACGCGAACCTGTCTGAACAGCCTGAAGACAACACCGTGACTGATTGTGCAGGTCCAGTAGGAATCATAAGAGCCCACCTATTTACGTGACTACGTAATGTAAGGGGCTCTGATTGGTTGGACTGGACCACATGGGGAGGGATGTTAGATATTTGCATGCTTGAAATACTGCATTTAGATTGGCCCACCCATCGGCAGGAGATTTGAAGAATGTCATTGGCTGAAAGCATGAGCAGCCGCTATATGTAATTAAAAAAGGCTGCCGCGGCTCAGTGGCCGATTCAGTCCAGCAAGAGAAATAAAAAGAGCTGAAGTCTAACTGGTCTCAAGTTTATCTTTTCCCACACTTAACACACTGAATTCAGCTGAGCTTTCTCCTAAGTAACCCTAAGTAACTTCTCTATCACAGTGGAAACCGAGAATCATTTTCTTTCCTTCTTCAGCTTTCTTCAGGTCATCCTATGTTGAAATGTCTCCCATATTTTTTCTGACCTTCTTTTTTCTATTTGATATAAAAGGAATGCCCCCCCCACACAAATAGTAGCAACATATTTGCAGAGATAACATTTGGTGGTATTGCAGTTAACTTGATCCCAGACATATCTACATGGAGAGGAGTCCAAGGAAAGCAAATATGAAATCCTAATGTAGGTTCTGCCCCTTTAGTGCATATGCAGGGATGAGCTGCTCAGGGTTCACATGAGTTCGGGCGAATCCTTAGCTCTGGCGATCAGTTGGCCCCACCCACCTGCCCCTGCCTTAGTCTGTCCTTTATTTTTACAGTTTTGAAGCTCAGCTGAGGTACGGCACAACGGATTACTGTGCCTCAGCTATTTTACTCACCAGCTTGAAGTGGAAAATAAGTTGTAAAGCTGCAAAATGGTGGTTTTGTAATGTGCTGTGTGCATCTGGCATGCACACTCACTGAACTCTTTGTGAAACTGGTAGAAGCTCACCACTGTGCATATGTCTTAACATCACATATCTTTGATGGAAGGTATCTAACTTGCATGAGAACGGCACAAGGTTTCTTTTGTCATTTTGAAGGTTGGATCCTGCTGGCTGCCTCTGATGAATGTCAAGCGTCAGGGAAATCAGGAAATTCAGGAATTTCAAATGAGTAGAAAGCTTTATTGCAAGCTTAAGCTCTCTACAAGAATCTGACCAACTAACAGTCAAGGAAATGAGTGAGAGATAAGAAAGGCATCCAGGGTGGGCAGAGCTTAGGTCTCTTGTGGGCATGCAGTGATGCAGGACTTATGATGCGTTTTAGCCTTTCCTTGGGCCCAACCTGGTCATCTTCTACATCTATAAAGTTACTGAGAAATGTGTCTGGATGTTCTGTCTCATCAGTTGCAGCCTACTTTGTTTCCCAATTTTCATGAAATTCCAATGGGATGCATCCTCTTATGGTGGGGTTACTGTTGTTGTTGCTTTGCTTTTTGTTTTGGCTGAGAGTAAGGATTGGGAATCATGGCATAGATGGAGAGGGATGGAGAAACAGAAAGGAAATAGGAGTGCCTTCCATGAAACTAGTTCAAAATACCAATAGAAGAACTTTGTCAGAAATTCTAAAGTACCTTAAGGTAAAGGAATGGGGAGCATTTACAGGGAAAAAAGCATTTTAAGGTATTGTAGGATACTATTCCTTCGTTATATCTGGATGCTGAAAATAGAAAAATGGATGTGTACCAAAGACATGATTTCATTTTTATTTTTCACTTGCCTCTCCTTTACTGTGAGCAATTTAACTTAGGGGCAAATGGTTGCAGATTTAAATCTTACCATTATCAAAATATAAACACTTCTACAGGAAGTCTCTGAGAGCCAGCATCAACAATATTGATCCAAGTAGACCAGTTGTCTAATGATATTGAAGTTCCTCTGTTCATCCTCACCATAGCTACAACCTAGGGAAAATGACAAAATAATGCCTTATTGGGATGCAAATCTGCATCTGGCAAGGAATGGTGTTGCCTCTCAACTCCATGCTGTATTGGTGGATATGCTTTAGTTTAAACTCATCTTGCACTGCTAATGTCACTTGACTTGATTCAGCCTCAAGGTATGAGAAAGAAGCCTTTTCATTGTGCAGAAGAAAGCTGTTTCATAGACCCCGAAGGAGTTAGCCTGCTAATGGATTTCATTCCAGAACTGTGCTCATTTTAACTAGTAGAAACCAACTGATTGGTTAGACCCTTGCTTTCAATTAAAATTTCTGTAACCAGAAACCATGAAGTAGTTGAAACCATGATATCAGCTTGCAAGTTAGTTTTGCAGTTGGGGCACTTGTTGTGGAACTGAAAGGTTAATGCTTCAAAGAGCAAAAAAGTAAAACAGCTGTTTGAGTTTTAGCTAGGAGAAACTCAAGGGAAGAAAAACAACATTGTCTCTGGTTGGAAAATAATTTTGTCAGAAAAATCCTCACACTCTGTCACCTTCATTCTTGTTTATTTGGACATCCAAAAAAGTTCTGTGTTCCAAACATTTTTCTTTAACTACACAAGCATCAGCATTTCTTCACTATGAACTTAACTTGGATTATACTGAGAGCATTTCGGCATTGCACTCTAAGCTACACCTGTCCTGCGCTGATATTATCTGGATTATGAAATAGATTGGGATGTTTCAATAGTAGCTGACCAGGAATTCAGTCTTGACTTCAAGCTACTGTGTGGATGATTTCTCTTAAATGTTCCTGCCAGGAAAGGAATTGTCAATTGCTTTCCTTTGTGGGGGTAAATCTTACTGGACATACATACTTTCTGGGCAAGGGGGAACTGCTTACAAATTTAAAGCATCAAAATATATGAGTGTGTGTTTGCGTTTGTATATCTATCTATCTATCTATCTATCTATCTATCTATCTATCTATCTATCTATCTATCTATCTATCATCCATCCATTCATCCACCTGTCCATCCATCCATCTCAATCAATAATAAATTTTCCTTTTTTACCTTTTCTTTTTAGTCTGTTACTGCATTAATATGAGTGTCGCCTTCTAAGATTTGCCTGAGATGCAGACAATCATTGTTTTTAAATTGGTGGAAATTTATTTTTCTTTAACTACTATTTTATTTTCTCTGAGCTACTCCTATGCATTGATGGGTTTTTTAAAAATACCAGGGCACTTTTTCATCACTTTTGCTATCACTTGTGATAGAAATGTTTCATTTGAGCTCCCAATAACTCAAACCAATTAGTACTGGAAAAAAGAATCTTATCACTTTACCTGAAGATGAATTAAAACTGAATAAAATGGTTCGAACATGTCGACAATGCACTTTGTAGTACAGATTTTCCTGTAATAAAATGTAAAGTAGGTAGTTCAGACAAACAGTAATTAAGAAAAATATTTCTGCTAGATTTCAAGTTGATGACCTTTTGTTTATCATGAAAAAATTATAACCACCTCATTATTGAATACCACTGGACTGCAGCAAAGGTTACAGAGCCAAATCTGCAAAAAAGAAATGCATCATTAGTGCTAGCACTGACCATATTAGCATTAGATGAGGTGGCACTAGCCCCAGCCCTACCAGTAGATCAGAAGAGGAATCACCTTCACAGAAAGGCTCAAACTATGTTTGCTGAGAATGGCTAAATTAACAGAAGGTTGCAAGTCTGATTCTGATTGTGTTGTACCACCTCCATTTCTTAATTCATGTGAATTAGGGAAGAAAAGAATAGAATAACAGAGATGGAAGAGACCTTGGAGGTCTTCTAGTCCAAATCCCTGCCTAGGCAAGAAACCCTATACCACTTCAGACAGGTTATCCAACATCTTTCAAAAAAACTTCGTGTTGGAACATTCACAACTTCTGGAGGCAAGTTTTTCCATTAATTAATTGTTCTAACCATCAGGAAATTTCTCCTTAGTTCTAAGTTGCTTCTCTCCTTGATTAGTTTCCACCNTTCATCAAACTAGACATACCCAGTTCCTGCAACCATTCTTCATATGTCTGAGCCTCCAGTCTCCTAATCATTTTTGTTGCTCTTGTTTGCAATCTTTCTCGAGTCTCAACATCTTTTTTACATCATGGTGACCAAAACTGGATGCAGTATTCCAAGTGTGGCCTTACCAAGGCATTATAAAGTGGTATTAACACTTCACCTGATCTTGATTCTATCCCTCTGTTTATGCAGCCGAGAACTGTGTTGACTTTTTTGGCAGCTGCTGTACACTGCTGGCTCATATTTAAATGATTGTCAACTAGGACTCCGAGATCCCTCTCACAGTTACTACTGTTGAGCAAGGTACCATATATACTGTACCTGTGCATTATGTTTTTCTTGCCTAAATGTAAAACTGTATTTTTTTCACCACTGAATTTCATTTTGTTAGATACTGCCCAATTACCAAACTGTGCTGGCTGAGGAATTGTTGGAGTTCAAGTCCACAAATCCACAAGTTGCCAATTTTGGAGACCTCTGACCCAAGAAAAAGTATTGTGTAGTAATAGGTGTAAGCAAGACAACAATGTTTGAAGTGCCAGAAGTTAGAAAATATTATTTTAAAGGCAGAGCACATAAACACAGACATATTTTGAATAGGCCGGGGGTGAGTAGAAAATACTGTTATCCAAAGCTATCTTCTAGAAATGAGTGGTGGCCATTTGCACACACAGGGCATATTTATGTTACCAGGTTGCCCCTCATGATATCAATTATGAGAATTAATTTGGCAGCACAAATGCCCTGTATGTGCAATAAATGCAAAGATATTCCTTTAAATTATGCAAGTGGATTTCTATTGATATAGCATCATATAGCATATATAGCTTTTTGTCTCTTTCCTACAATCCCACTTTTACTTCACTGAGCATTTATCAAGCATGCTCTAGATTATTCCCCTAAAACTTTAGGTTAGAATCCCTGGTGTGATATCTAAAAATATCTCGCTTGGAACCCACTGAGCTTTCTGCTGAATTGACTTTTTAATTTTGCAAAGATTATTTAATTAAAAAACATTGAGGTGAGTGCCTTTAGGCAAAGTGCAGGCCTTCAGGATCAGTGCTGCATCCAGGAACCCCAAGGCACAACTTGAACCCCACAGTACTTTCACAATATATATATATATAAACCATGCATGCCTCGAACCCGGTATTTGCTTGAAAGTGCTTAAATGGGGATCATCCTTATCAGATTACCCTCTGAAAAAGGAATATTTTGAAACTGAATTAATCCATCATAGCAGACAATTTATGAATGAGTAAGCTTTGCCTAGGTAGTCATTTTGTCACCATGATGCTAGCAGATTTTCAGGTTTCCAGATATCCTCACAAACTCAAAAGGATTGGGTTGACTTATATTAAAGTAAAGAAGGCTATGGAGAGTTGAAAGGAATCCATTCCTTTATTAAGCCTGTTTTTCTGTTTGACAGATGCTATGACCTAGAACCCACATCCTTTCCACCATGCCCATTGTTTTGAATCCAGAATATTCAGTTTTAGGCAGTTGAAGTGAAATATATATAAGGACTTTTTATTTATTTAGGAAAAAATATATTGCCACCCTTCTCACTCTCAGTAATTCTGAATGGTTTACAAGAATAAAACTCCTATACAAAAAACCAACAACACTCCACTGTCCTGGTGACAACAGATGACACACTTGATGGGCTCCATTCCACTCTGGTGACCCAAGTCCCATTAGCTAACAATCTGGCTCTTCATTTTACTGACCTTACTGACCTGATGGAAGGCTGAGTCAACCTTGAGCTTGGTGAGATTCGAACTGCCAAATTGCAGGCAGCCGGCAATCAGCACAAGTGGCCTGCAGTATTGCATTCTAACCATTCCAACACCATGGCTCTTAGATATGGTTGGGTCATTCTAACAAAATTAAGCACTTTTAAAAATAATAATATCAGTTGTAATAGGTGTACCATTGGCTCTGACAAATTTATCATTAGTTAATTGCAAAAGGCAATTTTACTTGGAATAGTTTACATCCTGCAACGATGCCTTTAACATCTACATCCACCTATCCCAGTTCCTTGGGAAGCACATGATAGTGGACAAAAATACCAAATCCAGTCTAAACATCTGGTTAAGCCCATGTCACACTGCACCAACGGATGCAAAGAGGATGTAAAATGGACAAGAAATCCGTTGGTTAACACGATGTACTCACTGCCTCCGTTTTGCTTCCTCTCTATCTGTCCAGCATCCATTTATTGACGTTTCAT
>BHFT01058113.1:0-28730 GCA_004320025.1 Laticauda laticaudata
GCATGTAATGAGTCTGTCTCATATATTAGTTTCACCTTTTAAGTTGCATTACTGAAATAAATGAACTTTTGCACGATGTTCTAATTTTTCGAATGTCACCTGTATATGTCTGTAACATTTACAATCAGAGCTTTTTTTAAAAAATACTCTTGGTATTTGTTGGGACTGCTATTCTCAGAATTTAATTATAAAATTTATACACCACCTCAATCCAACTGGACACTACAATATGTAACTATAACTAAAATTGAACATACATTGAGTGCTGCAATCCTGAAAAAAACAAGTTTTGACAGAACTAAAGCCAAAATAGTGGGGGCTATGTTCCCCTCTGAAAATAAGTTTCTACATAGGAAGACAACCATTACAAAAACACCTTCCTTTTTGCATCCCTTATGCCACCTTTCCTAGACAGAAACCATAAGTAATTCTGACTACCCAGATAAAATGGGTATATCAGATTAGGGAAAAGTGGTCTCTTAGCTATTTTGGTTTTTAAAGGTAGTGACTAACATCTTGGATTGCACTTGGAAATTGGATAAATGCTCAACTACATGATCAGAGTCTGGTAATGCTATTTCCAGCACAACTGTAGGTCACCTTGCTTCCATTCTAGCTCAGAATTTTAAGAAATGTATTTCCCATTTATCCAAAGGCATCATGTAGAGGAAATCTGCTCCAAAAATACTTACTAAAACACGTTGATCACCTTTGAAATACCTCACAAAAATCCTGATAATTATATAAGCTACCAAAATGGTAAATCAATATGCAAATACAGGAGTTAACTCATTTCTTAATTTATAATCAGATTTTGATAGTATAAGTGATATGATGATGTTTGCTATATTTAGCTTCAAGTATTTAACCATTTTAAAGTATTAATTTGCATTTACAATATCTTAGAGCACACACAGAACTTAGTACTAATATTTCATATTACATTACATATTAGTCACATTATACAATGCCTATGGGAAGGTTTTTGCAGAATGAATTTTATGCTTTTGATGTCAAAATGCAGAAGAGTATCTTCTGATATGCAGTACATAGTAGTTTTGATAATCAGTCCTCTTGCAACATGGTTGGGAATAATGAGGGAAAATAGCAGGAAGCACATTTAGTATTCAGATGCTCAGAGCTTATGAGTTCTGAAAAAGATGGTAGGAGCAAAATCCCTTTTGCCTTACAAATCAGAATCAATTATGCACTCATTCTAAGCCATGGAAATGATTCTTAATCATTCCGCAACAGACTTTATGGAATCTCTTTGGGTTGACAGAATATCTCAGCATTATTTGTGGTTTAATATTTTGCATTGAATATATTTTAATTTGGAAGCTATGGTAGTCAGTGGTGCTTTTGATTCAATTCTTCTGGAATTTGATATACTCTAGATGTATTACACTTCAATTCCTTGAAAAGTTTGAGCATAATAGATGGGAATTTAAGGAGGTGAAGTCCAATACTGTATGTTTAGAGCAGGAGTCACCAACCTTTTGGACCTCAGGGACCACCAAACTCATAATTTTAAATCCTGCGACCAGAGACCCTGGGAAAATCCCAAAAAATATCTGCAGGAAAATTCCCCACCCTATTTTCCTTCCGATCAATCATTCTTTATTTGGGATCACAGGATACCATCTCCAGCTCTGTTCTCAGAGGGAGAGAGAGAGGGAGAGATCTTTGGCTTCATGCAAGGAAAGCAGCAGAAGCAGCAGAAGTCTTTCTTTCTCTCCCCCAAATTTTGCCAGAAATGAGTCTTTGTGAGACTTGCAATGCCACCAGTCTCCTGGAGCAGGATGCCTTGCAGGGTCCCAAAGACTCATTTCAGGCGGAGTTTGTGGGAGAGAAAACAGAAGATGAAAGAAGCAGAAAGAAGCAGCCCAGTGGCCAGGCCAGGCGTGTGGGGCAAGTTCCCCCCCTCCGTCTTTTCCCTCCTCCCCTCACGACCTTGTGTTGTTCGCAATGCAAGCAATGCAAGCCTTGTGTTCCCATGGTCCATGTGGGCGGCACAGCCTTGGGTTCCCACACAGCCTGGATTAATTGCTTTGGGGGTGCTTTGGGGTTGCCATTTCTCTGTGGACCACCAAAAATTTTTTGCGGACCATTGCTAGTCCCCAGCCGACTGGTTGACACTCAGTTGTGGACAGATGTCCCAGCCTAACAGGCATATGGGAGTACAGCTATCTATGAATATTATGCTTGTCATAAAGATAAATCACAATTCTCAGCTAAAATGTTGCATAGCTGTTATTTAAATCAAATTAATATCATGTCTTTTGATAATGGCTACTTATGATTGAAACTTTTTGGAGAAATATCATGTTTTATAACTACCTTGGGCAATCTGCTCTAATGCGGCTTTATTATCCATTTTCCCCAAATATATATAAAATGATATAATATTGATTTAATGTTTATTGATGTTTGTCAGATATACTATTACTAATCTTTTGCTTTGTATCAGCATTATTTAAAAACATAGAAAATAGCATTGGTATAAAAATTAATACCACAGCAAGTAATCAAAAGAATTTTAAGAATTTTGGAAGAATAGTATTAGTCATTTTGGACTCTGGTTTTAGATTATTAATAAAACAGTTTATACAAAGGTGGGATTTAAAAATCCCAGCAACCAGTTCACTGCCTGGTTGCTGGGTAGGTGTGCCAGGATGGGCGTGGCCTAGTGGAACTTCCTGTTTCTGGCTTCTGGTAGGCCTCCAGAGCCCGGGGGAGGCTGGTTTTGCTCTCCCAAGGGTCCAGAGGCTTCCTCTGGGGCTGTGGGAGGATGAAAACAGCCTCCCCCAGGCTCTGGAGGCCCATTCCGAAGCTGGAAACAGGCCCGTTTTGTGACTTCCAGTTTTTCCAGGAGGGCCGTTATTTGCCCTCCCAAGGATCCATGGGCTTCCCTTTGGCCACCGGAAGGATGAAAAGAAGCATCCCCCAGGCTCTGGAAGCTCTCCGGAAGCCGGAAACAGGCCCCTTTCTCCCCCTCCCAGAGCCTCCGCACGGACCCTGCACTTACCTCCATTGAAAATGGGCCACCTAGAGACTCCTGGGAGGGGTGGGGCAGGGTGGGCAGGGCCACCAGTCAATTGAAATACCAGTTCGGCAAACCAGATGTAACTTTAACATCCGGTTTACCTGAACCGATCCGAACCGGTAGAATCCCACCCTGACTTTATAATAAATTAACTTCATCCATGCAAATGTTCTTGTGGCAAAATTATTTAATATGAAAATTGAAAATAATATCTATATTAAGTTTACAAACATGTAATGCCTAGATTAGATGATTCTTTTAAAGAAAAAACTTCATCTATAGTTTCATTTACGATCTTTATTATACTTTAAAAATTTTTAACATTGTATTGATGCTTATAATGTATATTTTACAAATGCCATGTTTTGAGATATATACATTAAGAGAAAGTGCACTTCAAAATGTTTACTTAAATTTGAATGTAGACTGCTTAAATTACTTGTTATGTGAAAAAAGAATGGAATAAATGTTTCAATGTGCTTGAAAGTACAAGAACAAAAAGTAGACTGTCCCATTTTCTTACATGGCTCAAAGATAATAATCTCCTATATTATGTCATTCAAAGGGATGGGTTTTCAGTCAGATAGCTTCTGATATATTTTTCCATATAAACTAATTTGGATTTGTATAAAACCATCAACACTATTGTTGACTGAATAATACTTAATGGTAAGATGTTTTAGTGGTTGTTTCCCAGTTCTCAGAGGTCCATTAAAATGCTTTCAAATCTATTATACTGCTATGCATACTTTTAAGCATATTATTTCTCTATTTCATTTTGTGCTTTAGTAGTCTGGCAAGATTACAAAGCATCAAGCAATCCAAGCAATGAAATTACCAGAATATTTCTCCTTTTGCTTATCTTGGTTCTAAAATTTGATAATATCATATACTGACATTCAAAGAATAAAAGCCATTCTACCTAAAAAATAAAGCACTAAAATGTGCATAAATCACATTAGATAAGTTTATTTTACATGATTTCAAAAATAGATTTGTTTAGATGCTTTTTCTATTCAATAGTACATCTATTATATTAATATTTCATTTTTGAAAGCAAAGGTCAGTTGGCACCACATAAACTAGATTTAGTAGTTCTCAAATTATGAACAGAGAAAATTTGCTGTTACATACTTTGTACCTTATGTGAAATATCTTTTATTCCTGCATTTATGTACACAGTATGTATCTGTAAATAACAACAGTAAATGTTATTATTAGAAGTCTAACTGAAATCTTATGTATATTTCTCATCTTTCTAAGAATTCAATGTTACATACATAGGATATCTGTCTAATCAGCCATTCAGACAATGACTAAATCAAGATTTGATTAGCATCTGCAGTATGCATGCATTATATGCTTTCATTGAATCTGTTGTGCATTATATTACCTTGAGTGATCCACTGTGCCCAGATGTTTTTATAATTAAGCCCTTTCTCCAACCTTAATATGATGTCCAAGCATTATGAAAAGCAAAAATTTGTATTAAAATAACAAGATAATAGCACAAAACCAATATATCCCAAAGTATATAAATATATAATGTGGAATAACATATTATATATGGTAAATTCTTAGCAGGAACACAGTGGTGTTCAAAGATCAGGTATAGCTTAGACGGATGAAGATATTTAATCTAAACAACGTCTATACAAAAAACTATTCATACATCTCTGAGGCAGGCTTGCCGACAGCTTGATGTCAGGCCCATATAATTTTTCTGTAACCTGGTTCTTCTTCTTCATTAATTTTTAAATTTTGCATTCTCAGATCATCAGGGATGTGCCTGCCAACACTTTAGAGAGCAGGGGTAAATTTTTCAGTTGTTTATTCCTTTTGTCTTAAGTGGGATTTATTGAATGATTAAAGCTTCGATTTTGCCTCTCAATTATAGAAATAAAATAGGGTATTTCCCCCTCCCCCCCAATTCAATTGTGTCCAGATCCCAGAGAATGCCTGGACAAGTTCCTGCAGGTTTTTTGGTAGGATTTTTCAGAAGGATGATATTACCTCAATTCCAACTACAGCTGGCTTTAAATGCAAGCTACTCAATGCAGGAAGCCTTGTGAATAAAATACCTGAATTTCTCCTCTTACTAAATACGGCTAAATTTGACATCATATTTGTCTGTGACACATGGCTCAACGCATCTCTCCCTGACTCCATTACCACAGTAAGAGACTATCATGTTTACCAATCAGACGGACTATCGATGTTTACCAATCAGATCGTGAAATCCGAGAGGAGGAGGTGTTGCTATCTTCTATAAAAAGTCCTTACATCTAAAAACATCCAAGTTACCCAGGAGCTTGCTCTTTCTGAGACCATCGTCTATGAACTGTCCTTTAAATATCACATTTCGGTTCTTATATGTTACAGAGCCGATTATGACATCGAACATGTCAAGAAGCTAAATATGCTACGGAACATGGGCAGCATCCTTACCCACACGCTTTTATCTTTCTTGTGATTTCAATCTTACCTCATATTAACTGGACCTTTAACGAAGTACAACTGAACCCACACATGCAACCTTCTACAATGCTGTAACAAATCTGGGACTAGGACAACTAGTAACCAGCAATACTAGACTTAACTGCCTCGATCTCATCTTCTGCATAGTTTAAATTCCAATTTACAGAATACAAATTAAAGAACCCTTTTCCAACAGTGACCACACATGATTGACTTTTGTCTCAACATACTCCACACAAAAATAATCACGACGAGGAATCCCCAATTATAACTTCAAAAAAAGGCAACTAACGATCTCTCATCCCTTGATTGGCAATTTCTACTCACTGGATGCAGTACTGTGAAGACCATTGCAACATATTTTTACTTTAAGTCAAAAGAGTAATCAAACATATATGTACCAATAACAACTCCAAAAGCCAGAAAAAAACAAAAACAAATTACCCATAACAATAAGGAGCTTCAATCCAAAAAATAAATCATTTGGCAGAGAAACAAATCTGGTCATGTTGCCAACTTCAAAATTGATGCAAAAATTTATGCCATCAGATAAAGACTGAATGCACAATGACCACATTAAATAAGAGGAAAACCTTCTACGCACCAAATTCCAACGCGTGCTTTCTTTACAATTTGTAAACAACAAACTAAAAGACTGAAGGTCCAATTCTACCCCTTGAAAGGCATTAAATGGTAAAGACTGCATGACGACACCATTAAAGCCAACGCTCTTTAACCACACTTTTTGGCTCAGTATTGTAAGCAGCAATGGGATATGCCTCGTATTTAACTCATGTCGAACCACAGATGACTACAATGATCCAATACGTAGCAATTTAACAGAAGACAATTGAAAAAAGCATACGTTAATCTAAAACATCTCTATTATTGACTACCACGCGAATCATGTGCCTACTTCTTAAAAAAGCTATCTACTGCCTTAGCCAAATCTCTAAGCATAATCTTTGAAAAATTTTCAAGACCAGCTCCTTGCCAAACCTATGCTCTCAACCACGGTCATCCCCATCTTCAAAAAATGGGACACCCCAGCCTAGTTGAACAATTACAGACCAATCTCCTTATGCTGTGCCACCTATACAAGTCATGGAATCAATTATTTACCAATTCCATTATCTCCACTTAGAGACAAACAACCTACTGTCTAATAAACAATTTGGTTTCAGAAAAATAAACGTATCTGTTAATTCTACAATCTTAGCACTGCCAAAAACCATATGGACACACAACTGATCAGGTCAAAGCCAATAGACGCAATCTGACATAGACTTCTGTAAAAGCCTTTTGATTCAGTGTACACAACAAACTACATCTTAAAACTAAAATCTTTTTGGTGTCTCTTGACAACTGCATAACTGGAATAGAAGCATTCCTGTTAAACAGACAACAAATGGTCAAAATTGGGAGACATCCTACTCAAATTTTGTACCTGTCAGCAGTGGGTCCAAGGCAGTGTTTTTAAAGGCCCTGTCCCACTGCACTTACGATGCAAAGAGATGTAAAAATGTTAAAAAAAGCTTGCCATCGTTTGGAAAACGCGATACACTCCGTTGTGTACTCACTGCATATCGTGTTTATACGCTCTATCCTCGAGCATCGGTCACTGAGATTTCATCTGCCACAAGAAGTTTTGAGCTGCACAAAACTTTTTGAACGGATGAACTTTCCGCCGCGTATGATATACATCCGCGACATATATGGCAACAAAACGTTCTGTGTCCATTATCATCTGTTTAAACGTCCGCTGTATATCCTTCGGCATCCTCTGGCCATCCTCGGCAACTCACATCCATTGCATCTGAAAATGGAAAGAGGGAGGAAATGAAAGGTACACAGAACATCCACACAGCATTAGTAGCACGGAAATAGAAAGGATGTAAGCATATGCATCTCGTATATTAAAGATTAAAATGGACAAAGCGTTTGTATCTGGGATGTATCTCGGATATTTAGGATGTCTGCAGTTATGTCTTAGAGGTATATAGAAGACACGCTAGCGGACAACCGATATTTTTCTATAAAAAGGGGGAGGAAATCACCTGGATCCAGTATGAGTCCAGCAGCCGTGGTGTACAGACCTCTTCACCCTTGGTCCTGGTCTCCACATCAATCCATTGTTCTCCACCATGGATCATGACACAGTCCATATGGTAGCTGCGATCATTCATCACCAACAACCAAACCCTGTTCAGACTGTTTCTGCCTTTTATACACAAGGAGAAGAAGGAGACGTCCAAGAGCTGTGTTGGGTCCGAGGATGGATTGTGAGAAGAATGGAGTTTGGACTATATGACCAGTTGATGGTGGAGCTGAGGAATGAACACCCTTGTGCATTCCGTCACTTCATGAGGATGCCACCAGCCATGTTTGACGAACTTGTAGAGCGCCTGAGACCCAGGTTTGACCAAGACGACCAACCAACTTCTCTCCCAACCTGGACCCTGGACTGAAGGTGGCACTGACTCTGCGGCACCCTGGCATCTGGAACCACATACAAAAACATGCAGTATGCGTGGAGGGTGCCACCACAACACCATCAGCATTGTGTCAGAGAAGTGGTGCAGGCCATATCGAAGAATATGTGGAGGAGCTCCTCCAGTGTCCCACCACTGAACAAGGCTGGAGAAAACTTGCAAGAAGATGGTAACAGAAGTGGAACTTTCCCCACACCATTGGAGCCATAGATGGGAAGCACGTGGCCTGCAAAGCTCCAGCCAACTCAGGGTCCACTTATTTCAACTACAAGGGCTTCTTCAGTATCATCCTCTTTGACCATGGTTGATGCTGACTACAAGTTCATGTAGATCGATGCTTCAGGCAACAGGTCAGCTTCAGATAGCCAGGTATACAACGCCAATGACCTCAAGGATGGACTGGAATGCTCCTCATCATGTAAGGGAAGAAGCAGTGCAACCTACCTGAGACCCTGGTGCAACTCCCCAGCTGGAGAGTGAGTGCAAAAAGGATGGTAGATGCTTAATGGATGCTGCTCTTCAGCCTTGTTCGCACAACACTGTAGAGATTGTGGCCATGTTATGTGAGTGCCCTACAAATGGAATAGGGCATCTAATAAATAGCTTTGTTTATTTTTAAAATGTGTTGAATCAAGGAATAAATTGTTATTTGAAAATAAAGGTCCATATGTGTGGCAGCTGGGATGGTGGACCATACAGTCCCACTAGTGATGTGCACTGGAGGCGCATTCTATGCCACAAACTATCTTATCTATCCCACAAAAATGCAAAAGGCTTAACCATTTTTAAAAGTTTTCACCAATACTTTATTAAGTAAAAAAAATGAACAGTGTCTAAAGCAAAGATAACATTATTAACTTCTTAGGTAAACGTTATAACCTTTATTAAAAAGTAAAATGAACCAAGTAAAGTGTCTTTAGCAAAGATAACTTAACAAGTAACAACTTAGGCTCTGACACTATTCTCAGTCACTCTGAGTCATGTCCATGGTCTCAGCTGTTAAGCGGGAAGGGACTGTGCAGGGTGGCTGTGGCTTGAGTGCTGGTCTGAGTGCCATTGGGGTGCTTGGCCCGAGGGTACAACAGGATGGTGTGTTCAGGAAGCTCTCTGAGGCGCTGACTCAGTCCAGTGAGGTTGAGAGGACCTTCATCAAGTACCTGGGATGTGAGGCACAAGACTGATGACAGATTGTCCGTTGATGGGCTGGGTGGCTGTGGGGTGGAGGAAGGAGGAGTGTAGTGGGGGCTGTCTGGTCAGCAGCTGGGTGAGGACTGGCGTCGTGTGGCATGCGCATGAACCTGGGCCTGGACTGGGGAAGGTCTGCTTTGCTGTGGGAAGTCCTCGTAGTCATAGCTTGGGTGAGGGCTTGAAGCCGTGGAAGGGCTGTGACATCGCCTGGGGTGGAGGAGCAGACCTGGACTGGGTAGGGAGCAGCTTCAGCTGGGCCTTGAGGGTTGTGCAAAGTGCTGTGATCTTCTCCTTCATCACTGGGTACTGGGCTCGGGCAGGTCCCTCAGGGTCTGGCTCACGTAGGTGATGAGTGGATGCTCTGCCAAGTGGACCAGCTGAGAGAGAAGTTCTGTGCTGGTCTTCATTGTGTCCCTGATCTCCAACAGCCACACTGTGGTTCTGGCCCTCCCAGTCTGCCTCTCTGCCTGCATCCTCTGGAGCTGGTGTGGTGTGGGTGTGGGTGTGGGTTGGCCTCTGGTGCTGCGCTTCTTCCTCCATTTGTGACAGGGGATCCTCCAAGTCTGCCGGCATGGGGAGTGCAGCTGTCAGGGGGGGTCTCTGCCGTGGGGGATATTCACATACCAAAAACTCAGGAAATTACACCACAAGACTCAAGAAGCTGCATACAGCAATTGACAGGATATCACAGGCACAAAGACCAAGGATACACAAGCACTAAATCTCATCAAGGTCATCACAAACCATTACCCCAAGCCGTTTACTACTCAGGGAGCTAATGGAAAAGAGATCAAAACACAAATGACCAGGAGATTACAACGCAAGACCAGGCTACCACAACAAAAAGAACTCGCAAGCCCATCACACAACCATTACCAAGAAGCTTAAAACACAAGAAGGCTAATGAAAAAAAGAATCACTACAAAAAAACAACCAGACAGATTATAGCAGCAAGATCCAGGATATCTCCTACACAAAAATTCACAAGGCCCATCACCACAGCCCATTATACCAACATCAACTCATCAACCAATACAAGAGGCAGCAGTGTAGCCAACCAGCCCAGAACACCAGCCCCCCCCCCAAGTATTTTAGAGAGACGAGCAGCTTCCGAATCAACACTGCTTGCACTGGCACGAAAGCTGAAGGCACCCAGCCTGAGGATGGCGAGTGGGACTTACACTGAAACGTCACCAGATACTCTTAATCTTAATGGGAAAAGATCGGACACACACCTAGACCCTACATACATACATTACATGTGTATATATATATAGTATATATATGTTTTTTTTAAGCTCTCGGCGGTACTTACATTTGGCTGATTAGCTTCCTTCGGTATTATCCCACGTCATTGTAGTTCTGTTAAAGTTGTAGCTCATTGTTAGTTCTGTTTAAAAGTTGGTCTTAGAACGTTTCAGCACAGAATCTCATCTGCATATCAGGCTTCTGAATGGAAGGTGTGTCTCACAGTTCCTCTGCTTCAAATTTGAGGCTGGTCTCTTCTGATGCTATTAACCTGGTCTGTGTTCATTGCGATTGGAGTTTGATTGATTGGTTTTTTTGGTTTTCTTCTGTCTTTTTGGGTGGCTTTGATTGGCTGGCAGCACTCTGTTCTTGTGTTGGAGCTTTCAATGCGCTTGGCTTCGTGTGAAAGGACGGCTGTACTACAGATAAAATCATAGATACTAACACCAGGCATCACATCAAGACTGCCTTCCAAAACAGACAAAAAAATAGCAGCCATCCTGAGGAACCCCAAAGACAAAATTGAACCTTGGAAAAACCAAGGATATACGAAATTCCTGTACATCTGCCCGGCACATACATTGGACAGACCAATAGAAGAATAAGTACCCGCTAGGATTGAACCAAAATGCCAGTAAAAAAGCTGGAACACACCTCCTCATAGTTCCAACACATGGGAAAACCACAGGTCACCAAAGTCAACTTCAATGGCACCAAACCTAGCACTATAGAAAAACCCAGCCCAACGAATATCAGGAAGCCATAGAGATTTGAAAAAAGAACCTGACAGCATGAATAGAAGAGATAATTCAGCAGACTGTCAATCATTTTGAGAGCCTGCGACTCTCAAAGAGAAAGATCTCCACACCACAAAACCAGACAAAACACCTGAGGAACAGAAGACTCCCTCTGATGCCTCAACTCAAACCCCCACACAGGACCCAGGTGAAAACCCAGCTTGCTGATCGAAGAGCAGCCGCCTTTCACACGAGCAAGCAGCGGCATTGAAAAGCCTCAACACAAGAACAGAGTGCTGCAGCCAATCAAAAGCCACAAAACAGACAGAAGAAACCAAGAAACACAATCAATCAAAAACTCAAGTCACAATGAACACAGAAAACCAGGTTAATAGCAATCAGAAGAGACCAGCTCAAATTTGAAGCAAGGAACTGTGGAGACACACTCCATTCAGAAGCCTATGACTGCAAGATGAGAATCTGCGAAACCGTTGCTACAACTTTACAGAACTACAATGAGCCTTACAACTTTAACAGAACTACAATGAGTGGGATAATACCCGAGGGAAGCTAAACAGCCTATATATTACTAAATAATATATATATATATATATATATATATGGCTGTTTTAGCTTCCTTCGGGTATTATCCACGTCATTGTAGTTCTGTTAAGTTTGTAGCTCCATGGTGGAGTTCTGTCTAAGAGTGTCGAGCCAACGTTTCGCCAGAAGTGTCATCTGCCATCATCAGGCTTCTGTATGGAAGTGTGTCTCACAGTTCTCTGTTTCAAATTTGAGGTGGTCTATTCTGATTGCTATTACACTGGGTCTGTATTCATGGAGCTTGATGTTTGAGTTGATTGTGTTTCCGTTCTCTTCTGTTGTGCTGACTGCTCAGCACTCTGTTCTTGTGTTGGAAGCGTTCTCAATGCTGCTTGGCTTCGTGTAAAGGACGGTGCTCTTCATCAGCAGCTGGGTTGTCCCTGGGTGCCTGGTGGGGGTGTGAGTTGGAGGCATCAAGGGAGGTCTGGTACTGTGTCAGGTGTGGGCGGTGTTTGAGTTGGAGGCTCATATATATATATACTAATATAATATAATAATATATATTATATTATCTTATATCATATATATTATATATATATATTAGAGAGAGAGAGAGAGCAGAGAAGAGAGGAGGAGACGAGAGAGAGAAGAGAGAGAGGAGAGAGAGAGAGAGAGAGAGAGAGAGAGAATGTATATACCACATATTTAATGGAAAGTCCCATTACATTTAGTGTTTAGATTCTAATCTTATTTTTATATTATTTGTATCCTGCTTTTATTATTTTTACGTGAAAATACTCATGGTAACTTAAGGCAGCGAACATACCCAGGACACCTCCCTCCTCCTGTTTTCCCCACAACAATCCTGTGAGGTGAATTGAGCTGAGAGACAATGACTGATCCAAGGTCACCCAGTTGGCTACTTATGTTGAAAGTCTTAACTTCACACAAAGAAGTAAACTTGGATACTTTTGAATAAATTTGCCAGGAGTGTATATATTGAGCTATATATAACAGTTGAGAGTTATTAAAGTGCGAAAACTTCAACTTTACAGTGTATGGTAACGGAATGGAATTTTTGGACAGCCTCCAAACTGCTGGAAGAAACCAAACAAACTGTTGTACAATAATGCAGAATAAAGTTCACTTTTGTTTAACACTATGATATATTCTGGATATATCAGGTAACACGAAAGCTTAATCGCACATTCTGCTAAACTGATATATTTTATCATAATTTAATTGAATATGTAATTGGGGTTACACAATACAAGAATTCATAAACTGATTTATAGCAGTATCTGAATTTAGACAGTAAATCAAAATAAATTACATGATGTATTATTGTAAATCATTGTAAAAAGTCCACCTACCAGCCTATATTGTAATGAGGAGAGACTATTTTAAACATTTTAATTTTTTTAATAATTTCCTGTTCTTTTTCAAAATTAAAGGTCAAGGGAATGATACATTTTAGGTGTACTTGAGCTTTTTCATTTCTGCTGTTTTCAAAACCTATCTTTTACTAATCAAAAATATTTGATATTGTAAATTTCATGAGGCTGAGTCCCATGGTCGGACTCAAGAAATTGCTTGGACTTTTTCAGAAATTGCTTTTTTACCATTGCCTCCTTCTTAGGGCTTAGAGAAGTTGACTGGCCCAAGGTCACCCAACTGGTTTTGTGTCTAGGACTAGAATTCACAATCTCCCAGTTTCTAGATTGATGCCTTATTCACTACACCAAACTGGCACTTATATAACATACAATAAAATACAAGCAGGTATTTTCAAATTGAACAGTGAAGGTGTTAGATGAACAGAACAGTTCTTTTTAACTGCCATTTAGCAAGATGATTTTTGGAACATCAACAAAGTTATGGATCATAACATTTAGATACATCTCTTATTTATTGGTTAATTCCTCTAAAACATATACTAAACAGGTTGCGAAACATAGCTCTGTATGTGGTACTGCATGATTAACTGTTGTCATAAAGAACTAGTTTCTATTCAAATAACATTTAGCTCAGGAGTCCCTGAACTCCAATCCATGGACTGGCACTGGTCCATGGCATGCCAGTAACCAGTCTGCACAAACAAGCAAAGCCCCATCCATGGGATGCAGGCAGCATACAAAAAATACAGAAAAAATAAAATAAATAAAAAAATACAGAAAAACCTTTCTCCATGAAACTGGTTCCTGGTGCTCCAAAGGTTGGGGGGCACTGTTTTAGATGATTATTTGTGATACAGAAACTGACTTAGGATACTGTGCTAAATGAAGTAGTTTGTTTATATTTCTATCAGCATGTTGTGAATCAAATCATTCCCCCTCAACACACTTTGTTTCACTTTGTAAATTATTACTCTAACTACATTTTAAAAAAAGCAAAAGTAGTCCATTTCCAGATTGAGAGGTACGTAGCCAGTGTTATGTTTTTGTGGGTTAGTCCTGTATTCATCTTATTCATACTTGATGCCATGCCAACCAGCATACATCATGGTGTTGAACAGCAATGAAGATGCAATGCAGCCCTACTTTACACTAATACATACAGGGAAGCCTTGGGACATTTCACCATTAATATAAACAGAATTTCACGATTCTTCTGGTTGTTCCAGGAGACATCCTATTTTTGTGGACATAGCTTCTGTAGTCTGTAGTGCAGGAGGCATCCTATTTTAGCGGACATAGCTTCTGTAGTCTGTAGTGACTGTTCACAGTTTTTTTGAGCTCACCCAAGATACCACATGCTCTAATCTCTCTCTCTATTATTTTGCTGTGGAGTCTGTAGAGTTCTGAATTTTGTAGACTAGATAAGATTTGAAGGGCAAATGAAAATTCATGTATTCGTAAATCATTGCCATAATAAAATACGCAGTTCACTAGCCAAATTCTCTCTGTATGTGAGAGAAAGAGAGACAGGCAGACAGACAAAGAGAGAAAGAGAAAGAAGGAAAGATTAATTCACAGTTCTGCATATTTGTTCAGCCAAGAATGACATATTTAGGATGCTGGCCACAGGAGAACAGCTAATGCATGGTGAAATGACAAATCTTTTCAGGGTCTTTAGGCAAGCACATGTCATTATTTTTAATTGTTCTAATGCAAAACCAAGCAGCTCTTTTTGGCCTCCTAACTGAGCTATAAACTGGTTCAATTATCTACCATAGTTTTTTAAAAAGTCAAGGAAAGTTTTGTATCCATAAGTCCTTAGACTTGGTCCCTGGCATCTCTGTAACAGAATGTAGCAAAAATAGGAAACACCTGTGTTTAAGACAGTGATATTGAAGGAAGGGGGGAGAGACCCAACAAAATATATATGGCAGTTGTGGTAGTTTTAGCATGGCCCTTTTGTATTACATGCCACACTGATGTGCACATAAAACAGATGAGGCATCATTTGTGCCTCTGTAACTACCAACTTCACTATTTTGAAAAACATTCTGCTGTGGACACGGGGAGTCTGAAATCTTAAAATGCAATGACAGACTAATGGCTCTTCTATATTAAAAGTCAACTTGCTCAATCCCTAAATTGTGAAGCTTCAAAGCATTACAACAAACTATCAGCTAATTACAGATAGGCTTTGTGCAATTATTTTACTTTTTTAAAAAACCTGGAGCATTCTGAACTGTTCTATTTTTGCCTGAAATGAAAGGGACAAAATAAAATTGATCCACTGCCATAACAAAATTATCCAACCTGCCTTTGTATTGTCCTGTCACCCACAGGGTACAATCTGTGTGACTTTTTATTGTCCTTGAACATTCTTGGAGCAAGCAGAAATAACTATGTTGACTCCCTTCAGTGTTGAAAGTTATAGGCTTTGTTCAAGCTATTTCATATCAAACTCCTAACAACTTGCCAAGATTGATCTGAATCTTACCATGCTTCTCTGCTTAAGCCCCTGTCCCACTGCACTAACGGATGCAAAGAGGATGTAAAACGTTAAGTAGCGATAAAGAAGATACCGTTGTTGTACTCACTGCTACTACGTGTTTCATAACGCTCTAAGTTAGTCGAGTATTGATGAGCGTCCACTGAGATTTCCATCCGCAGCCAAAAGTTTTGAGCTGCACAAGCACTTTTTGAACGAGATGAACTTTCCCGCGCGTAGATATACATCCGCGACATAGTCATGAGGCAACAACGTTCTGTGTCCATTAAATCTATTGTTGTAATACGCTCACGCTGTACGTCCTTTCGGCATCCCTCTGGCCATGCCTCGAATGCAGCGCGAACTGGCACATCGTCGTGCATTCCTGAAATCTGGAAAGAGGGAGGAAATGAAAGGATACAGCAGAACCAGTTCCACAGCGTATAGGTAGCACAGAAATAGAAAGGAATAGTAAGCTATGCATCTCATATATAAATGATTAAAATGTACAAAACGTTTGATATCTGTGGGTGTATCTCGGATATTAGGATGTCTGCAGTCCTGCAGTATGTTTGAGTAGTAGAAAGAGCAGCCTAGCGAGCAAACCGGATATTTTCTATAAAAAGGGGGAGCGGAAATCACCTGGACTTCTAGTAATGAGTCCCAGCAAGCGCGGGTGTACAGACCTCTCGTTCACCCTTGGGTCTTAGGTCTTTGCCACATCAATCCATCTGTTCTCGTGCGATCCATGGCATCATGGACATCCAGTCGTATGGTTAGCTGCGATTCATTCATCACGACACAACCAAACATCTGTTCAGGCACTGTTCCGCCTTTATACACAAGGAGAAGAAGGCAGACGGTCCCAAGAGCTGGTGTGGGTCCAAGGATGGATGTGGAGAAAATGGAGTTTTGGACTATATGACGCAGTTTGGACCTGGTGGAGCTGGAATGAACACGCCCTCGTGCGATTTCCCGTCACTTTCATGAGGATGCCACCAGACCATGGTTGACGAACTTGTCAGAGCGGACTAAGACGCACAGGTTGACCAAGACGACCAACCAACTTCTCTCCCAACCTGGACCTGGACTGAAGGTGGCACTGACTTGCGGCACTGGCATCTGGAACCACATAAAAAACAGGCAGTATGCGTGGAGGGTGCCAACACAACACATCAGCATTGTGGTCAGAGAAGTGGTGCAGGGCCATCACGAAGAATAGTGGAGGAGCTCCCTCCAAGTGTCCCACCACTGAAACAGAGGCTGGAGAAAACTTGCAAGAAGAGTAGGTAAACAGTAAGGTGGAACTTTCCCCACACGCCGTTGGAGCCATCATACAGATGGGAAGCGCACGTGGCATGCAAAGCTCCAGCCAACTCAGGAATCCACATTATTTTCAACTACAAGGGCTTCTTCAGTATCATCCTCTTTGACATGGTTGTGTACTGACACAGTTCCAATGTAGATCGATGCTTCAAGGCAACGGGTCAGCTTCAGATAAAGTCGCCAGGTAGAACACGCCAATGACCTCAAAGGATGGGGCTTGGAATGCATCCTCATCAATGGGTTTCTTTCGCAGATCCAGAGCCCTACCAATGCACAACAAAGACATGTGCCTACTCTCATGCATTGTGGTGATGACGCCTTCTCCCTCAGGAACGACACCTCATGAATAGCCTCTGCACCCATTACAAGAATACCTACCGGAGAGAGTCCACACAGGCTGTCAGGGCCAAGAACGGGTGGTGGAGAGATGCGCTTTGCCATCCTGGCCCAACAGATTCCAGATACTTCTCACTACAATGCAGGCATCACACCAAAGACTGTGAGACATCGTGGAAAGCTTGCTGCGCATCCTGCACATCTCATGCGCAACCGCAACACATGACTAGTTCAGGGGCTCAAGTTGAGCCGCAGTAGTTGGTCCGCATAAGGAAACAGACTTTGTCGACCGCGCAGCCAGGGAATGGGAACTATGGGCCTGGGTGAATGGAGGCAAGGACTAAACCTGATAGACATTGTGGATTGTACAAGGCCCCAACAGAGACTTCCCGTGGAAAGGGAAGAAGCAGTGCAACCAACTGTAGACGTGGTGCAACTTCCACCTAGACTGGAGCAGTGCGGAGTTGTCATTTATTTTGAAATGTTGTTGATCAAAAGAGAATTAAATTTGTCTAATTGATAATAAAGGTCTCATATGGTCGGCAGCTGGGATGGTGATCCATACAGTCGCCAACTATGGTTGCATTGGAGGTTTATACTATCCCAAGCAACTATCCTTATCTATCCCAAGAATGCAAAGGGCTATACCATTATTCAAGGTTTTTCACCGAACACCTTTATCTAAAGGTAAAAAAAATGAACCAAATGTCTAAAAGCAAAGATAAACTTTATGTAACTTTCTTTAACGGTAAGCTGTGATGACTATTACTTAAGAAGCCCAAAAATGCAATCAAAGTAAAGTGTCTGTAAGGCAAAGATAAAGTGAACAAGGGCTAACAACTCAGACTCTGCACTATTCCTCAGTCACTTCTGATCATGTCCATGGTAATCAGCTGTTAAGCGGCGCAGGGACTGTGGAGGTGGGCTGTGGCTTGAGTGCTGGTTGAGGCCATTGGGGTACTTTGGCCCGAGGGTCAACAGGAGATGGGTGTGTTTCGGAAGCTCTCTGAGAGCTGACTTCAATCCAGTGGAGGTGAGAGGCCCTTCATAAGTACCTGGGATGTAGGCACAGATCTGATGAGCAGATTGTCCATTGGGACGGGCTTGGCGTGGGGTGGAGGAAGGAGGAGTCATGTAGTGGGCTGTCTGGTCAGTGCAGCTGGGTGAGGACTGGCGTCTGTGGCGTGGCGATGAACCATGGGCGCTGGACTGAAGTTTCTGCCTTCCTGCTTTGGGACAGTTCCTGGTCAGTCGTAGCCAATTGGTGAGAAGGCTGTTGAATACCCGTGGAAGGGCTGTGACATCGCCTGGGGTGTGGAGGAGCAGACCTGGACTGGGTGGGAGGCAGCTTTTAGCTGGGCCTCTGAGGGTTGTGCAGAGTACTGTGATCATTCTCCTTTCATCACTGGGTACTGAGGGACTCGGGCAGGTCCCTGCAGGGTCTGGCTCACGTAAGAGTGATGAAGGTAGTTCAGGTGCCTGAGAATGCTCTTGTTCAAGGTGAACCAGCTGAGAGAGAGAGTTCTATGTGCTGGTCTTCAATTGTGTCCCTGATGTCCAATAGCCACACTGTGGTGCTGGCCGCTTGCCAGTCCTGCCTCTCTGCCTTCATCCTGCTGGAGCTGGTTTGGCGCTGTGGGTTGGCCTCATGGTGTTTCCGCTTTCTTCCTCCATTTCTGACGGGATCCTCCAAGTCCGCTCGGCATGGAGAAGTGCAGCTGTTCGGGGGTGGTCCTCTGCCGGTGGGTCCCTCTGAAGACAACCTGCACTGGACGTGTAGCTGACTCCTGGCTGGAAGACAGACTGGCTTCACTGTGGGCTGTCTTGAGGGAGTGGGGTTAGCAGAGGCGGCTGCAGTCCTCAGGGGCGGATCTCACGCCTCCAGGAACGCTGCACTGGCCATGACGTACGATCTCCCAGTCAGGAGCCTTGAACAGCGGCCTGCCCAATATTTTTTGAGGTGCAGTTGGCCCATAGCACGGTGTTCATGGTTCTTCGCCAACATTTACTCAGGAGTAACATCATCTGCAGTGTAATCCCCAGGTCTTCCTGCCTTGTCTCTCGCAACCTGCCCTGTTTTTCTTCTTGGTGTCGCGGTATAGATCTTGCGGCCTTTCCTCCAGAGGTACTCGTTCTCCCTCAGCCAATGTCCAGCACCTCGGAGCCTCACTCATGCTTCTCAAAACGGTGTAGCCTGTTTCCTCTCTCCTTCTCCCTTCCTTGCGCTCTCTCCTCTGGCAGGGCCTTCACAAGCAGGGCCTTCAGGGGATTGAGCAGGCAGGGCTTTGAGGCGCTTGAGGGGCTGGTCACCACAGCAGCAAGCAGCAGCAAGCAAGCACGCAGCAGCTTCAAGTCAGTGCCAGAGGGTGGGATGCTGGTTCTGTCTTCTTGCCAGGCGCTGGAAACGAGTTAGGCACCGGTTCCTCTTGTTCCCTGACTGACGAACCATGTGTTCTTAAGATGTATGTGGCAGCAACGTCTTTCCCTGAATGTTGATTGGCATGCGAGCTGCATCCTTTTTATCCGCGTAGTGAACGCAATTCATAACTCCCCACATGCGCAAGTGGAATGGCTTTGACACTCTGATAATACATTCCAGCGTGGCACCAGCTTTGATCCTATAGTGTCTGTGATTCGCATTCTAGTCATCCGCTATGCGCATCCCGCCCCTTCGCGCTATGCATCCGCTTCGGCAATTCCTCCCGCCGGAACCCCTTAAGAAGTGTGTCATCCCCCTTCCATCCGCTGTCATCTCTAGGCCTTTCCTAATGAATCATCGCATCTTAACATCTCCGTTACATACTACGCCCGTTCCATTTTTTCCTTATGCTTTATAGGCAAATTTCTGCCACTATTTTGGAGCGGGCATGACAAGGGAGGAGCAACCCCGAAAATTTTGCTCATCGTGTATCCTTACTGCATACGTTTTGCCGTCTGTCGGCCAGTCGGGACCGTAGCCTTTATATTTTGCTTCTCGACTTAAGTTGTTCTGCCGCCTTTATACAAATCAACATACGCAGGAATAATTAAAGTGAATTGCCCTTAAAAGCAAATATTAAATAAAATCCAATTTCATCTTCCTTAATAAATAAGGAGAGGGGACCCAAGACAAAGCATTGGCATTGCCGTGGGAGCCACAATGCAAAACAAGTATGTCATCCCCTAGTTACAACCTCATATAGCCACTGCCATGTGTTAGGCAGTAACTGAAATTTTCAGTGCAATTTTTCAAGAGTAGCCTAAATAAAAAATGAAAACAACATCCTTTTCGACGCCCCTATTGCTGTAGTAATAAGGGGCTTCAGATAGAACCAGGAGACTGTAAAGTTCCAGTACTGTCCTTAAGGCACAAAGTCATTAGGTGACAGTCTTGATGACAAGTCACTCTTCTCACTCTACGCTTACTAGAAAGGACGGCCAATGGGTAAGTCTTATTATATTATATATCATATTATATATATATATTTATAATTATTTATTATTTATTATTTATTATTTATTTATTTATTTATTGATGCTTGCAATTATAAATACAGGATAGTGATAATACATAGGTTTATGGATACATATTAAGAAAAAGAAAAGAAACTAAAAATAGAAGAAAGGAAAAAGAACAGATGTAGGCCACACGCTTGGGCGTTTTATACACACCCCCACAGACCTCTTAGGGAAAGGGGTGAGGTCAATAGTAGACAGTCTCAGGTTTAAGTTTTTGGGGTTTGGGAAAAAACCGCAGAGTCAGGTAGAGTATTCCAGACATTTACCAACTCTGTTACTGGAAGTTGTATTTCCTGTCAATTTCAAATTTGGTGTGGTTTACCTTGAGTTGCATTCTATTGTGTGCTCTTGTACTTGTTATGGTGGTTGAAGTATTCATTGACAGGTAGGACATTTGCGGTGTAATAATTTTTACATAACTAATCTTAGATATCAGACCAACGTTGACGTAGCTCTAGGTTTTCTAGTTCTAGAATTTCAAGTCCTGGTGGCATACAGGTATTCTTGCCAACGAGTAAGAAAGGAACAGAGAACTCTTCTTGTGAAGATATATTTTCTGGACTTTCTCACCTGTATAATATCAGATACGTAATGTGGGTTCGCAAACTGATGAGTTTTGTATTCAAATTATTGGTCTAGCAAATGTTTTTGGGTATGCTCTCATTAGTAGTGGTAAATATTACCAGAGGAGAAAAAGTGCATAGGATTAGGTTAACAACTCTTAATGAGCCTTTTTGCTTAATGTAGTTACAGTGGGCTCTAGACTTAAATCATTAAGATGAAGAATTCCAACATCCTTGACAGAGTTTGGATCATGCAACAAGGTTTTTTTTTTTTTTTTTTTTTTGACTATTCAGCTTGTATTTTTTTTCCTGATTTTTTTTTTTTTGCCAATGATGTAAGAACAGAGCATTTATTTGTTGAGCTTGTGAGAGTTGCCATTTGTTTGACTTCTGCATACCAAAGTCAAGATCTTTTTGAAGGGTACGCAGTGATTGTCGGTGGTGTTGAATAGCTTTACATCATCCAGCGAAGAGAAGGCACTTGCTCCTTAAGTATGACACAGAGGTCATTTATGAGTAGGTAGCGTTAAGTTGATAGGAAGGGAGAAGTGTGTCAATCTCCTAAAGGCTAGGACGCCACTGCCGACGGACGCAAATGTATGCATAAAGAACACGCGGACGAGCTAAAATTTGGGAATGGTCATCCATTGTCATCCGCTCAAAAAGTGGTGAAAATTTGCATAAATCAGAAAGGAAAGAAGAGAAAAGAACGGGACGTGGGTAGTATGTAGTCGGGGATGTTATGCGGGAATGTTCGATTGAAAGCCTAGTGGATGGAGAAGGCGGATGTGGAACAGCGGGATGACACATCCAAGAGGGGTTTTCCGGGAAGATTGCGAAGAGCGGAACGCAAGTCGGATAAGGCGCGGATGCCACGCCGGATGTAAGTATCGCGATGCCAAAGCATTCACCTGCGCTACGTGGGGAGGTATGAATTGGTGTCAGCTCACGGAAATATAAAAGCATGCAGCAAGCAGTGGCAGTCAGCATTCAGGGGAAAGAGACGGTGCTGCCCACAGCCCTACATTCTTCAGGAACGACCAGGTTTGTCGAGTCAAGTGGGAAAGAGGAGGAAGCCCGTGCCTACTCGTGTACCAGCCCTACAAAGAAAGAAGAACCAGAATCCCACCCCCTGGCACTGAACTCTGAAGCTGGCTGCTGGCTATGGTGGACCACGCCCAAGGCCCCTCAAAGCCCTGCTGTAAAGGCCCTGCTGCTCCAGCCCCTGAGGCCCCTGCTAGCTCAACGGCCCCTGAAAGGCCTGCTGAAGCCCTGCCAGAGGGCAGGAAGAAGGCAAGGGAAGGAGAAAGGGAGAGAGGAAACAGTACAACGTTTCCGAGGACGCATGAGGATGAGGGAGAACGAGTACCTCTGGAGAAAGGACACACAGATTCTTCGCAATACCCAGAAGAACTAGGCAGCTGGGGAAGAGACAAGGCAGTAGGATGCCGCTGGGGTACACGGCAAGAAAGTGACTTTTTCCTGGGATTTGGTGGAGACGCACATGAACACTTTGATTGCTGCAACACTCTGTTCTTGGTGTTGGAGGGCTGCAGTGGCAGTCTTGGCTTCGTGTGAAAGGACGGCATGCTAATATGCATTAACAAGCTAGGTTTCACTGGTGCCCCTGGTGGGCGGTGCGTTTGAGTTGGTTAGGCATCAGAGGGAGTCCGTCTGTGCTCAGGTGTTTGTCTGTTTTGGTGGTGTGGAGATCTATTTGAGAAGTGAATAATGAATAGGCAGCGTCCTTTCACGATGAAGCCAAGCTGCTACTGAAAAGCCTACAACAGTAAACAGATATGTTGCCAGCGCATCAAAGGCAGCAAACAGAACAGAAGGAAATCCTAGAAAACACCAATCCATTCAAACTCCAATCAATGATCACAGATCCAGGCTCCTAGCGCAATCAGAATGGACAGCCAAATTTAGAAACAGGAATGCTGTGAGACCCACATCCATACAGACGCTGATGATGGCAGATGGGATTCTGCTGAAATGTTGCTGCTATCTACATACAATGAGTGGGATAATACCGAAGGAAGCTAACTCAGACACATTTAAGTACCGCGCGAAAGCTTAAAAAAAAGCATACTAGTAAGTACTATTATATATGTGTGTGTGGGTGTGTGTGTTGTGTGTGTGTGTGTTGATTCAGCTTTCCTTCGGGTATTATCCACATCCATGGGAGTTTTGAAAGCTTAAAAAAACAAATATAGTGATATATAATAGGTATATATATATGTATATATAATATTATATAGTATGTAGGTAGTATAATATACATAATATATATATTTAGTTTCTGCGGGTACTTTACATGTGTGCTGCGTCAGGCCTCCTTTGGGTATTAATCCACGTCATGGAGCTTGGTGCTTTAAAGGTTGCAGCCAAGTTCAGCAGAATCTCAATCTGCCCCTCATCAGGCTTCTGTACTTTGAGTCGTATAAACTAAGTCAGAACAGAAGCCTGATGAATGGCAGATGAGATTCTGCTGATAACGCCTTGCTACAACTTTAAAAGCACTACAATGACGTGGGATAATACCCGAAGGAAGCTGAACAGCATATATATATATATATAGTTATTTTGTATATGTATTGTATATGTATTTTATATGTGCAATATATTATACAATATGTACAATACAAGAATTGTATATGTATTTATTAATACATATACATTCTTGATTTTTTGCATGTTATGTGCATCAGGATGTTTCAAAATCTGAAAAAAATTAAGTACTCCCTATGGACGATCATGTGTATTCTAATACTCTTGTTAGAACTTTTATCAGTAAAGTAGTTTTAAAATAATTTTGGATTTCCTCCAGCTCTTCATGCCACTAATTACAGATTTCCTTTTTTAGCATCTATTAAAGTTGCAATACAGTACTAGGTATCAGCATTTATGAGTAAGGTCGATAACTCAGCTAAGTAAAAGCACTTAGTTTNATACAGTACTAGGTATCAGCATTTATGAGTAAGATCGATAACTCAGCTAAGTAAAAGCACTTAGTTTTGCACAGCATGATTTGCAAGTTGAGGCCCACTTTTTTAACAGTAAAGCCCTTTTAATTATTTCAGACTTTCTCGGATGGAGGCGAAAACTAGAACAGAATCTTAAGAGCCGGTTTCAGAAGCATTTCATGAAAAAAAAAAAAATGCTCAGCACCTCCCAGATTTCCAGAAGCAGCAGGCAACGTAATCTGCTCTTCGACCACCATCAGAAATGACTGCTTTCCTCCAATACTGTTTATTGATTGATTGCATCGCTCCGCCCTCGGTAATCTCGCGGTTTTGCCAGATTTTTTTTCCGCCAGAATCTTTTTTATTTTTCTTTCTCCTTTCACTTTCTCTCTGGGCCTCCCGCGGTTTCCCGGACCTTCCTGAAATAATCGCCAATTTTCTTTCCCGTTTGTTCAGCCTTCTCGCTCCCGAGTCCTTATTTTGAAGGCGGGGGAGGGGCCGGCAGGAACATCCTTCCCACGACTGGGCGGGGCAGGGAGCTGCAGGCTGAGAAGGGAGTCGTTTGCAGTCGCTAAAAACCGGAAAGGTTGTTTCTGTTTCTTATCAGGAAGATCAACGTACGAAAGGATGTGTCAGGGTTGAAGGCTGTTGGAATTTATGGTTTTCCTCAATAGGGAAGCCGTAACTCCTGAGCAGTGCTGGCTGGGATAGGCATTCTGCACATGCTTGGGAGCCCCGTTTTTTCTCATTACGCTTTCATATTTAGATGGAATCTCTTTGACAGCATTTTCTGCGCTGCAACACATGCATGCAAGCAGCCCTGCTGTACTTCGTGTCCCAGGGATTGCCTGTTTTTTTTTTTTTTTTAANCGGCTATTTTGACCCTTGCCCTTACAGAAGGGGTCTCCTTAAAAAGCGCGCCCTATTTGTGGATCGAACGGCCTTCGGATAGTTGCGTGTTCCAAATCTCTTAGCCGTGCTATGGTGTCAAGGTTGGAAGCGTGATTAAAGGCTGGGTGCTGGTGAGGTAACCTCTCTATTTCTCTAGGAAGTCCCAGATATGCAATCGCCCTTCCAAGGGTGCAATTCAGCTCCCATCGTGCGGAGCAATGGGCTTCCCTTCGGAAAGAAATGGATGGCAACCTAAATTTGGAACGAAAGGAAGCCCGCTGGCCTCCCATTCAACGGCAGGGTAGGGGAAACGTGATCCCTGTTTTCTTGCAAATCGCGAAGAGTAACGTAGCCGTTCTCAACTTAGCTCTGTAGACAACAGGCGACTTTTACAGTAATTATGCTTAACTCTTCCCCCCCCCCCAAGAACCGGAGAGGCAGCCCCATTCTCCCCCCTCCTCTTCCAGCAGAGGAGAGAAGCGGCGGCGGCGGCCCAAGCCACGGTGGAGTGAATGCGTTGTCATGGCAACTGGCAGAGGCAGGCGGCAGGCCGGCCCCAGCCCCAGCCGCCTCAGCTTTTCCTTCGCTTTTGCACTGTGTGGGTGAGAGTACTGAGCGCCCGAAAGAGCAGAAGAGCTGCCCGAGTTTGACCAGAGCGGGTGGCAAAAAGGAGGGAAGAGAGGCTGGAAGGAGCGATTTGGATTCGGGCTGGCGGGGGCGAGGATCCCAAACGGGCCGAAGAGGGGCGCGAAATTGGCTTCGGGATGATGGAGGACGGATTCTCCAGCTACAGCAGCCTCTATGACACTTCTTCGCTTCTGCAGTTCTGCAACGGTAAAGGGAGGAAAGTCAAGATAGCCAAGCGTGCATGCGCGCCCAGAGGGAGAACCCGAGCTCGTGGGCCGCTGGGGATGGGGTGGTGGTGGTGGATAGGCATCGCCCTGAAGTCGGGGGCTCCGGTTTTGTGTCTGGCGAAGATGGGCTTGACTTGCCAAGTGGAGTGGATGTGTGCCGGGAGAAGCTGCCAAGGAGAACCGCCCCCGCCAAGCTCCCAGCTTTCCTGTTTGGAGAAAGGATGGGGCCTTTTCGGGGCTTTCTCTTTCTTGCTCTTTAGTTTTAGGTTCAGGGGAGAACCGGCATTGGCTTCACCAGCACGACCTTATTTCTGCCTGACCGAAAGAAACGCTGGCTGTTTTAGGTAGCTTCACGAGAAGGCGAGGGAGAAAGCGAGAGCTGTGCCTCCCTGCGGAGACTCTGCCACGACAGGGTTGCATTGACGGGGGTCTGATAGACGATCGTGAAGATTATGGAAAAGAAAGTTTAAAAAAAAATATCCCTCACCTTGTTTGTGTATGGAGGGGAAAAAAAACAACAGTTTCTATTTATGAGTTTAACTTCTAGGAGCCGCCCCGCGATTAAAATGCTGGCTTGATTGACGTGTTCCCTTGTTTCACGGTCTTTAGTTCTAAATAAGCAAGGAAAACGTTCACACTTATAAAGAATATGTGTGTGTGTGTTTGTGAATCGAATTGAAGATGGTCTTGGAGGTTTTATGTAATTCGGATGGTGAGTTTTGTTCGTTGGCATACTGCACTGCATGAAATATTTATGGTGTCTTGTACAGTTATTTTTAAAGTAAACAAAAGTCTTGAGATGGAAAATAAGTTTCTTGAGATGGAAAATTGGTTTCTAAGCTGTGTAGTTTCCCACCTGTTTCTTTGAAAAATATATCAAACCAAAGGGTGTTTGGGATGGTGATGTAACAAAACACGTCTTAATTTACAGGAAACTTTCGCAATCAACATTTAAGACTAATTGGATAATATATTAATGTATGGTTTGTCAGTGGGACTTAATAGGATCTTTTAAAAATGGAATTTAAAGAATTTGTAAACATCCTAACTCAGTATTGACTAACAGGAGTTACATGTGAATACATACAGCATGTAAAGGTTTTGTTGTTAATTTGGAAAATCTTTGTGATTTAGTGCTTGTTTCTTTGCCTGAAAAAAATATAATTTATAGACTACAGTGTAGTTCACATATTTATGTTTGGGTTTATAAAAGTAAGGACTATATGAAAAAGGGTATTTATTGGACTTTGTTGGACTATTTTGGGCAATGATAGAAAAAAACAGAAAATTACTCTTAAATCAGCTAAAAGTTGGGATTACTTAAAGCATTTTTATACTGTGTTGTGGAAATTAAATATCTGGTTTGCATCTATTTTGTTGTTTGCATTTCTGTTTAAACCTATAGATATATTTAAAAATCAGTAAAGTTAAGATGTATATTGTAGTTTTGGATAGATAAAACTATATTGATTTCAATACAAATTCATCTGTGCCTTTAACCTTATCAGGATTACTTTGATGGAAAGATGTTGTAGAACTGGACTCTCAGCTTGCTACCTTGGATAGATCAGCTGATAATATAACTTATGTCTTATAAGTGGCAAGTAGAGCTAAGGTTCAGTCGAACATGTTTAAAAGGAAGATTGCTTCTCTGTACTTCAAAAGAGTGTTCTAGTTATAGAAAATGATGTGAGAGAAATCAAGTGCATATGCATATTTTATACTCTAAATAAGGAAACTTTTTTCAGTACAGTTGGGAAAACCTGGACCTTTCAGATATTGTAGAAGTACAACTTCCACCTTCTTTCACTATTGGCCACATTGGTTAGGGAGTTCAAAATATCTCTAGATATTGAGCAAATCTTTATCTTTTGGGGATTAATTCCACAATCAGGATTCTGTCATAATAAAGATCCTGCCTTGCTACCTACACTTGATGGTGTCATCCAATGAAGATTCATAAATTGCAGTGTCTAATGAGAAATGGATTTTTTTATGGATGTTCTGGCAATAAAGGTTCTTAAGGTTTGTTAGACTTTATTTTGAAGTGAAAATAATTTTCAAGGTAATATATTGAGAATAAAATCTTTGGAAGTAATGTAGACTTGCAAAATATTTCCAAGCTGTTGGCCTGATCCTTCTTAAGAGTACAACCCAAGCACAAAATTTAATCATAACATTAAAAAGTATAGAAATCCCATAGCACAGTGGCCATGAAAATAAACAGGATTGGCCACAACTTTGTCATCTGGAAACTTCCAGCTAGATAGGATAAGAATCTATGAAAGTCAGACATGAAAAACCACATACTTCTGAAAACATTTTGTTGTCTTAGCTACAATTGGATGGGTTAACATACTGCTTTAAGTCATAAACCACAGTGCTTGGATTCATATAGTTTGCTAAGCCAAATTAGACAAACTGTCATGGCATAGACATTGTGAACCAGCTTGCTATGACTTATTCACCAGAACAAGGTAAGGAAGTAATCACCTAACCAAATATTTGACGAGATATTCCATGTCATACTAATTAGCAAGCTAGTTAAATATTTGGGGATGCCATAACAAGCATATATATATATAAAAGCACAACTACAATGACGTGGGATAATACCAGAAGGAAGCTGAACAGCATACATGTAAGTACCCACGAAAACTTAAAAAAACAAATATATATATA